>JAOXYD010047116.1:0-13482 GCA_028565735.1 Pinacopodium congolense | reverse complement strand
CATCTTATTAGGTTAGATAGTTTATATAGTTAATCATTAGTACTAGTCCCTGTGGATTCAACCTTGAACCCATATTAGCTATATTACCCTATGATAGGTACCATAACCTAGTTGCCTATTGTGATATTGTTATTGTAATTCCTAGATAAATTTAATTAGAACTTAGGCACATATCACATCAAGCATCAAGTTTTTGGTGAAGTCCACTGGAGATTGCACTATTATTTAGTGCTTTTCTATTCTTTATTATTCTAGCTTTATTATCATTGTTTTCGATCTTAGTTTACTTTATTTTTCATAATTTTTAAATTTCTGCATTTTTATCTTTAATTAAGAGCTTTTATTTTCCTTATTTTTGTTTATTTTGACCCTTTTTCTGGTTAAGTGTTCTTCTTCCATGACTTGCAGCCATTTGAGTAATCTAGTAAAATTAATTCCTGAGGTAGAGTGAACATTCAAGAAACGTTTAAAAGAGAACAATTCTGAAGGAAGCACAAAGTCAGAGATATTAGAGTAACAAATGGACAATATGGAGCGAGAGTTAGGTCCAATTCTTTCACGCCCATCTCTGCAATGCACAGAGTCAAGCATAGAAAGGCCTTGAAGAGAAGGAGCAAGCTTCGAAATCAAACTACAAATGATTCAAATGCTACAAAACTATCTACAGTTTGATGGAATGCCATATGAAGATTCGAACGCTCATATCACCAACTTTTTTAAGATTTGCAACACTTTCAAGTTAAACGGTGTTTTAAACGTGATTAAATTGAATTTATTTCCTTTCACACTGAGAAGTCGAGTAAATTCATAGCTTAAATCAAATCCTCCTGGCTCCATCACTTCATGGAATCAATTAGTAGAAAAGTTTCTGACGAGGTATTTTCCTCCTTTCCATCTAGTTAAATTACATAACAATATTATTTCTTTTTTAGCTATAGGAATAAGAGAACCTCTAAGAAGCATGGGAGCGTTAGAAGTATATGCTTAGGAAGTGTCGTCACTACAGTTTTTAGTTAGGCATGTTGATGCAAACATTCCATAGAGGCCCTAATTTCACAACCAAACAATTAATAGATGCATCATCTAGAGACACTACCAGCTTTAAGACCCCTGAACAACTATAAGAATTGATCGAGAACATCGCTATGAACACTTATCAATGGGGGAGCATGAGATAAGCCTAAACCCAGTGGAGGAATGCATAGCATAGATGGAGTAACCTTACTAGAAACCAAGGTGGAAGCCCTTATAGGGAAGCTAGATAGCATGACTATTGCATTGGCATCACATTAAGCACTAGTTTGTAATTTCTATAGATGCAATCATCCCAACCACGAGTGTTAGTCAGTAGGAGTAGGAGCACAGTCAGATCAAATTGACTATGTTGGAAATTTCCAAAACAACCTCTATAGCAATTCCTGAGTGACGCAATCATTCTAACTTCTCTTAGGGGGCTCAAAGGCAACAACGTCAGAACCACCCGCTTGGTTTCCAACCTCAACTATAACCTCACAAGCAACCTACATAGGAAGAGGTATTCTCTAAATACATTACCTCCATAGTTTCCCAAATTCTAAATCTTAAAGAATCCATGAAAAAAATAGAAAAACAAATAGGACAATTTACAAAGAATATCTTAGAGTAACCACCAAGCACGTTACATAGTAACACAAAAACAAACCCAAGATAGCAAGTGCATATGATGTTATCAGATGCAGAGAAAGAGGAACATGGAGTTATTACCTCAAGAATAAAAGAAGAGTGATGGGGCACTGAAGAAGGAATTTGATGAGGTAGCTATTGTACCCTCATAGCAAAGTAAACCCAAAGAAAACATGACATAACTAGAGGAGCTATCAGGTACAGGCTTAGACCCCATCAAGGGATTGAAGATTAACACCCCCTTAGTAAATTCTCTTATGTAGGAATCAAAGAACGCAAGGATTATAAGTAAGGTGCTTGCCACCAAAAGGAAGGAAAAGAATTCAAGGATGAAGATGAGTGAGGAGTGTGTAGCTATTATCGTGGGCAAGGTACCACAAAAACGACCCAGGGAATTTCTAAATCCGTTGTATTATTGGTAGTTTTAAATTAAACAATGCATTAGCAGACTTAGGGGTTGGGGTACAAATTAGGATAAGTGCAATGTCCTTTTACCTTACCCGAAAATACATGCACAAAGACTAGGACCAAAGCAAGAAATTTTCTCCATTCAGCTTAATTATGGTAATTTGAATAGAGTTAGATTTTGAGGTGGACCTCGGTAAGAAGCATGGATTGAGGCAGATCTATTTAACTATAAGATCTTAAACATGCTGAGAAAATAGAGAGGAAGAAGATAGACTGATACAAGTGAAGGTTAGGTAGTTAGGAAATACGGTTCCTTCTCTAATACTATATAAACGTGTATAGTATAAAAGGATTATATCATTTTGTTCTTTATTGGTATATATTTATAACTATACAAGAGACTACAAAAGGTAAGAATGCTAGAGAATAAAAAAGACAACTATACATGAGCTATTTTAAAAAATGAAAAATCAAATCACACTAATTTAGCCTAATAATCCATTAACCTTGCAATAAATGAAGATGCATAACCTGGAACATATGTAGAAGTTAGAATAGATGTATATACAAAATTAGGATCAAATGAAAATGTTAGACTAGATGCTAATGATATTGAAGATATGGAGAAAGGAAGTATGGAGCAATATAAGTAGATGATTATGACTTATAATATGACAATAATGCTGATGATGATCATGGTACAATGCACATTGACTCCTTATATTAGTTAGTATTGAATATCCTAATGTTGAAGAATTAGATACAACTTTGATGTGTCCTAGTAAAATTAATGATCATATCCCTAGTGTTATAATCATATAATGGTTATTGGGGATGGCATTTAACTATGGAAAATATTTTAAAGAATACAACTCTAAAGAATTTGATTTATGATTTGAAAGGAATGAAGACAAAATGATTAAATATTCTTAAATCGAAGGATGTCCATTTAAAATATATGCTTCATTTGATAGGAAAAATATACACTTCTAGCTTAAAAAATGCAAGCTAGATCATATGAGTAATCTAACTAATAAACCAAGGTTTGTTAACTCTAATTATATTATAAGACATTTCAAAGAAAAAATTCTTCACAAGTTGAGAATTAGAATTAGAAAAAAGGTAGAAGAATATAGGAAGAAGCTAAATTTGTAAGTAAATTCAATATGTGCAAGTACGCATAGAGGAAGGACCTAAAAATAAATTCAAAGGAGAAACATAATGAATATAAAAATCTTTATTGTTATATTAGTGAATTGAAGGAAAGTAATCCAAGTTACGTAGTGGAGCTTTAACTTAAAAGGAGTGAATAAGAAGATAAATTGTTATCCAAAAGAGTGCATATGTATTTTGATGCTTTTAAAAATTGTGGAAAAGTGAAAACCCATAATTATCATGTTTGTTTCTTGAAGACCAAGTACTAGGGAGAACTTCTAAGTACCATAGGAATTGATAAAAATCATGCCATACATCCAATTGCATGGATATTTATTAAGGTGGAGAACACTAGGAATTAAGCATGGATTATTAAGCAGTCATTTAGGGTTAATCGGAATGGAATCACAATGATATAAGATATGCAAAATGTATTTATTAGTCATTATGACATTTGAGGAGGGTTTAAGGGTGAATTAAGGATTTATAAAATTCTTCTAAGTTTTTGGTCCTATGTTCACTAAATTT
The DNA here is from genome assembly GCA_028565735.1 of Pinacopodium congolense. Lineage (NCBI taxonomy): Eukaryota > Viridiplantae > Streptophyta > Magnoliopsida > Malpighiales > Erythroxylaceae > Pinacopodium > Pinacopodium congolense. Next base: position 9,729 of record JAOXYD010047116.1, on the reverse strand, counting down.
TCTACTTTTCGAAAGTTTAATTAATTCTTAACTAAATTTATAAGTTATTAAATATTCAAATAAAATTGCGGAAGCTAAATAAACAAAGGCAAAGAAAATATAAATAATTAAACAATTGTAAAAATAATATAAATAATTTACAAAGTAAAAGAGTAAGGGAAGAGAGAAAGGTAAACCAATTTATCTTGGTTCAAATATAACCACTTTCTCTTACATTTAGTCCCTAAAAACTTGTTAACATTTTTCATTAAGTTACAAATCTTTTGAAGGGTTTAAGGATAACCTTTACAATGCTCTCCTTTGTCTAAGCTTAAGGATAACCCCTTATAATACTCTTCTTTTTCTTAGACTCAAGAATAACCTTTGGCAATCTTAATCTCACAAAATAACCTCCCATACATACACTTAAAGGATATTCCACTTTTAACCAAAACCTTCAACAATTGGTTCACTAGTTATATGATGAATGTCTTAATGATACTCTTTTTCTCCTAAACCTAGTTTCTCCAATTCCTTTGATAACCTTATATCAATATAACCAAAGTTCTTTTCCATATAGTTTGATCCTTCCTCCTTGTAACTCTCCTTGTTGTGTTCTCTCCTTGGTTTTTGATCTTGTTCTTGCTCATCTTCTTTCTCCTTCCTTCACTCCTTTTTCTCCTTCGTCGATTCTACCCAGGTTCTTTCCTAGTTTTCAACCTTGGTATTTTTCAAGCTCTAGGCCTTCTTACCCTTCTTTTGGATTCCTCTGACGTTCCTCTCCTTCCCCTTACTCATTTTTTCCCTTGGTTGAAGCTTTTCCCTCAGTTACTCCTAGCTTTCCCTCTTTCTCCTTTTGGAAATGTTTTTTAGCAACCTTCATTTGAGTTCTAGCTTTACTCCTTCTCTTTTTATGGCTTCCTCTACCCCTTCCTCATCCTAAATCCTTTCCCCAATTGAGAATGATGGACCTCCTCTAACTACTAGCTTATTGAGAAAGACTTAGAGTTAAGTAGTTGATGACACTCACTCAGAAAGCCCTAAACTCACCTGTGTCCCTCCTAGAGCTCTAATGATGGCACTTTATGTGTCATGCCTCCTATCTAGGTCTTGAAGGATGGCTATGCAAGTTGGAACTCAACCTTTGTAGACTTCTTATATGATAAAAGAATATCCTTCCCTTTTATAAAGGCATGGGTTAAGGAAAATTGGAAGCAGCAGGGACTTATAGAGGTGATCTTTCATGTTTAACACTCCTTTCTTTTCATGTTCTCATCCATGCAAAACATGAAGAAGGTGGCTAAAGCTGGACCATGACATGTTTATGGAAGGCCTCTCTTGCTTATCTAGTGGAAACTAGGTATGAAATTAGAGGTATTGATGCAAAAACAATTCCTTTTTTGCTGCACATCCACAATGTTCTTTTAGAGAATAGCACTATAATTGGTCTTAGTCAATTAGTAAGTTTCACTGGCAAACATTTTCTAGGATTTGTGTTGAGGTCTCTTGTGACAAATCCCTCCCTAATTCCATTCCTATCATATGGCTTAATGATGATGGTTAGATTATTCATGACACTTTGGAAGTATCCTATCTATAGAAGCCTCAACTTAAGCAAAACAAGATGTAGAGAACAATTAGTAGGGTCTTCTAAAAGAGTGATTTTGAGAATATAATGGCTTTGAATATAATAGCTCTCAATTCTCACTCTAATGGGCAAAAGGAAGGAACCAAGGAACACGCTATCAAACCTACTATACTAGAGAAAGACCGTGATGAGCCTAATAGCTTGCCATCTTTAGTAGATCAACGAATTTTAAATAGTGGTTACCTTACTCTAATAAAAGTTCTGAAAGAGGTTCATAATGCTGAAGTAGCTCCTCTTGAAGCCCATAATGTGCAAGTGGTGTAATTAGCTACAAGCTCAAGTATCCAATAATGCACTCGTAACCCATCTACTAATTAGAAGGAAGTTGACTTTGTTGAAACTCCTAGGAGCGATCAACTAGGAAATCTAAGGTAAGTTCCTCCTATTCATCCCATTAATTATTTCAATTATAGTTTTGGAATGTTAGGGGCATTAATAATCTCAATAAATAGAAAGTTGTGGCTAATTACTTAGGTGAAACCAAACCTTGGTTGGTTGGTCTTTTGGAAACCAAGTTGAAAATTGGTAGGTTTGAGCATCCTTGGTTCATTAATAAAAATTGGAGAATTTTATCTAATCATGAACATCACTAAAATGGGAGGATCTTAAAAGCTTTTTATCCTAGTTTGTGCACCTTAAAGGATAGCCAAATGAGTGATCAATTGATCCATTTGAAACTAGTTCTGAATTCTAGTGGATACAAGGTTTGTGTCTCCATTATCTATGCTTCTAACTTGTCTTTTAGAGGAATTCTTTACAGGATCAACTGCAACTAATTGAAGCTAGTATAAAGGAGCCTTCGTTGGTCATAGTTAGCTTCAATTTCACTCTCAAACTAGGATAAACTAAGGCTAAAAACAATAGACTTGGCTGTTGTCCTAAGTTCAGAAATTGTGTTAGCCAAATAGGCTTAAATGACTTGCATTTTAAAGGCAGCTACCTCACTTGTTCTAATGAACAAAATGGCTCTCCTTTTCTTAGGAGAAAGCTTGATAGGGATCTTGTTAATGATATATGGATGGACTAATTTCAACTTAGTAAAGCTATATTTAATTAGCCTCTCATTTTAGACCATAATCCTTTGAAGTACATAACTTCCTCTCAAATGTCTCTCTACAAAATGCTCCTTTTATGTTCTTCAATCATCTTACCAAGTTAGAGGCGTTTAATGGCATAATTGACACATGTATAAGGGAGAAACTTCAAGGAATTGATCAATACAAACTAATTAAAAAGCATGATCTAATCAAACAACAATTTAAAAGGCTTATTACGAGGTTCCACAAGGTAGATAGGCAAACTGTACAGCAGGTAAGAGAGGATTTGAATCAATGTCAAACTTTGCTCAATCTTAATCATTTGGATACTGACTTGAAGTTAAAGGGAACTTGATTGCTAAGATTTTATACTTCTATTTTAAAGTCTAATTTTTCTATTCTAAGGTAAAAATCTAGAATCTTATAGCCAAAGGAAGGGCATTGTAATTCATCTTACTTTTACAGGTCTATTCTTAAGAAGAGGAATAGGAACAAAATTGTCTAGCTTATTGACTCAAAAATCTAGGTTCTTAGAGCATAATATGATCTTTAAAAAGAGGCTCATAATTATTTGCAAAACACTCTTGGCGAGTGACATAAGAGGTATGATGCTTTTGTAGATTTAAGCTCCTTTATATCCCTTAATTTTTTTAATGCAGACCTGGATGCATTCACTAGGGACTTTTCTTCTAAAGAAATTAAGTAGGTTGTGATGCGTCTAAATCCTAATAATGCCTCTGGATCTAATGGTTTCAATGCATTCTTCTTTCGATCATCTTAGAACATAATATAGGAGCAAACTACCAAAACTATCTAAGAATTATTTTCAAATAAGCAGAGTGTTAAAAGAGATTAATAAGACTTTCATATGAATTATTCCCAAATATAGGCCTATTTCATATTGCAATACCGTACACAGGATTTTTTTAAAAATCGTTTCCAATAGATTGAAAGGTGTGCTAGAACCTATTGTGAATCTTACACTAGTAGCTTTCATTCAAAGTAGGAACATAGGGGATAATATCCTTTTGGCATAAGAGCTTTTCAATAATTATGGAAGGAGGAGGGTTATAAAGAATTATGCTCTTAAAATTGATTTTCATAAAGGTTATGACATAGTTGTATTGTCCTTTATCTAAGAGATGATGGTTGCTTTCAGATTTCCATCAAGGTTCATCAATTGGTTAATGTAATGTCTCACCACTACTTCTTATGTTGTTCTGGTTAACAGAGAGCCATCTTTATGCTTTCAAGAACAAAGGAGATTGAGGCAAAAGGATCCTTTATCCCTTTACTTCTTCACATTATGCATTGAGACATTGACCAAGCTACTCTAGTGCAAAGTTATACAAGGAGGCAGGTTTAACTATCATAGCAAGTGCAAAAAACTTCATATGTTTAATCCAGCTTTTTCAGATAGTCTAATGCATTTTTATAGGGCTAAAGGGGACCCAATTAGGTTTCTAATGGAGGCCCTTAACACCTATGCTGCCTTGTCTAGTTTGGCAATTAATCCAACCAAGTGTCATCTACTTCTATCCTGTGCGACTGGGGAGTTATTAGTTGAACTCACTTCTATAACAAGTTTTTCAAGCTGCTCTCTCCCTTTAAATTATCTTGGGCTACCTATTATATCTTCTAAACCTTTATATAGGGATTGTGAGTTGATATTGGAAAGAATTCAGAAAAGAATTGGTATTTGGTGTAATAAACATTTGTCCTTGGTCGGAAGAGTTCAACTTACCATCTTAATTCTGTCTACCATGCACGCATATTGGTCTTCTCATCTAGTTCTACCTAAGAAACTCATCAAGACCATTGATAGGACCTTGAAAAACTTCCTGTGGAGTGGGGAGGTATTTAAATATGCTAGGAATAAGGTAAAACAGTTAGAAGTGTGCCTTCCTAAAGAGCTTATAGTGTTAGGCATTCCTTCCATTAGTTTTACCACCAAGGTGAGCTTGACTAAACGACTTTCGAGATTGCATAGTGATAAGGAGTCCCTATGGGTGAAATAGATGCATGCTTACTTTATAAAGGACTTGAATATATGGAGCATTAATCTCAATAGCCCCTGTTCTTAGAGCACTAAACAATTGTTAAGAGTGAGGGATAAGGTGAGGGTTGTCATAGTCTATAAGGTTGGTAATGGTCAGACTACTTCTTTTTAGTTTGATAATTGGACTAATTTAGGTCCTCTTATACTCCTACTTGAGCTTCTCTCCCTCAAGAACCTTCTCCCTTTAAGCTCTAAATTCAGTACTACTTTTCTATCAATTGTATATATATATATATATATATATATAAATGAAGATAACCGTTGAATTTTAAAGAATTTCTACTTCAATTGGTAAGTGATTTTTTTTTTCTAAAATTGATTGATAAGCATTTTGGAGTGCATTATATAATTTCATTGCTCATATGTAGTTTGTTAACATGTATGGAGTTTATTAGCAAATATGTAATTTATTAAGGAATGGAATTGTTTAAGTTTATTAATTATGGAATGGAATTGTTTATGTTTTTGTGTGATTTTTGTTTCCAAAATTAATCAATTTCTTGTGTGCATGTAATTAACAATTATGGAAATAGTAAATATATTTATGTTGATTATGTTGGAAATAAACATTTCATTTACAAGGATAAAATCAACATAGCTTGTAGTCAATTAAAACAACATGCTATATTTAATTACATTCATCTTAAACTTTTTTTTATCATAGTTTCAAGAAGGAGAAATACAAAATACATGAAAATAATAGATATTACTGTCAAAAACAATATAAAATATATCATGAACACCTTTAGTTACTTGTTCTCATTGATAATAAACTTAAATTTGTATTCATTTGTTTCATTTTCTCTTCAAACTCAATTTTCCTTATTTGTTCCCCAGTTAACATCTTTCTCAGACATTTTCGTTTTCTTTAGTTATCCTTTTGTTACTCATAGCTAACTATTTATTCAAGTTAACAATTTTATCTCCTTAATTTTTCATTAATATTCATAACCTTATCTAGGTCATTATACCATTCGAAAAACTTGCAAATCCTAACCTTGTAAAAATAATCAACATAGAAATTCATTAGAATTTCCATTCAATTTATGTTCCTACATATCCAAACCAGACAAGGACAATTTAATAGAGCTCACGAGATATTTTGGGCTCCATAAAACCTCTAACTAGGATTTTTCTATTCCATGAAATCCTTAAAAATGCATTCCAGTTACAAATTTATACCACCTAATGTGATTACTCCAATCTCGAATGCTGCATATGAATCTGTAAGCTGGTTTTTTTATCTTTAAGTTAGGTTTTAGAAACTAATTGATGAGCCAACTAATGAGAACAGGAACTGGTGGATGAGAAATGAATATCATGTGAAGAAGAAGCATAATAGAAAAGAAAAAGAGAAAAGGGGATTTTAGAAATAAGTGGTGGTTATTTTCTTTTGTTTTCATAATTCTACTTTTTATTTAATTAAAAATCTTAACTAAAATAGATTTTAATCATTCAAAATGAGTTTAAAATATTACTTTTCAAGTTATTTTTAAATTAAAAATCACTGTATTATTTTATGGAGCTAATTTTACCAAGTTATAATCTATGTGGTATACATTAATACCCAAATAGCATGCAACCAATGGAAACCTAACGAAGTTAGGATTTATAGTGAAAATAGCATTATTTTGTAAACATTAAAGAATAAAGTGATACTATAAATAATAACAGGGACTAACTTAAACTTTTTGTAAATTATTAAGAAATAGACTAGTTGAATATTTAGCTATCACCTTCTAAAGGCAAGTAATTTAGATTGAATTGTATTAAAATTACAAATAAAAAGTTTATATCATAAACAACTTAAATCTTATAATTATTTTAACTAATTCAATCTAATTTAGTTTGGGTTGTTAGGATTGGTCTAAATATTTTAGGTATATCCAATTTTTTGGACTGAAACAACATTAAATTAGCTTATCTTAAATGAGATATTCATAACAAGTCTATATCCATATGTTTGCAATGTCTTCGAAACTATTTGCAAATATCTTGTTTGTGGAGCTCGACTATACAACCCCCTTTAATTTGCTCCCCTCATGACCCTATACAACCTGTCTATACAATTCACACAACTTCTACAAATAGGGTTCATATAACATTACAACACAGTTTATAAGGGATCGTTTGTTATGGCTTCCATTTTCGTTAAAACACAAAAATTGAAAAAATAATACATAAAGAAAAAAAACATATTAATATAATACAGAAACTGAAAAAATACAAAAATTACAACAAAAAACTAAAACCAACAACAATACCAAATATGCAGAAACATCTCACATAAGAAATGTTAAAATCGAATGCTAAAAATAAAGACATGATGTAAATATTTATAAACTTATAACTAATGACTACTTATCAAAATTTTTTAAATAACTTAAGATGTAAATATTTATAAATTGATAACAAATGACTATCTATGAAAATTTAACTAACTTAAAATGTAAATATTTATAAATTTATAGCAATTTTATAAACATTAAAAATTAGATAAGAAGAAAAAGTTAAGTTTACTAATGTTCGAAAATGAGATGTTATGTGTTACAATATTAAATTAAAAAATAGAAAATTTTATATACTATAATGCATTATCACTTATCTTCCAACAAAAAAATTTCAATTAAGTAATTAAATAAAGTTTGAAATGAGGCTATTTTAAAATTGGTATAGATTAGTGTGAGTTTAGATTCTTAGAAGGGGGCATTTAAAGTATAATTGTTCAAGGGTTAAAGTTTAAATCACATCCTAGTTTAAATAAGTTACTACACGTTATATTTTAACATTTTCAAAACAGAGTTAATAACACCTTAAATCTTGAAAAGTTGATCTTTTATTTAGACAATGGCTAAATGTGTTATTTAAACTTCAATATTTCACACAAGGACTAAACTTTTCCATACACCATGTTGGGATGGAATTTTCAGGTCAAGAAGCCTGATATTGTGTGCTCTATTTCAGGGGAAGGTGATAGCACACTGCATAATAAGCACTCTGCGTGCATTAAAAGGGAGATAAAAAGAGGGACCACATGCTGAGTATTTTATTAAGAAGTACTTGGCGATACAAAATCAGATGAAAGTGACACCAAAGTGTATGCCCTTTATTCTAGCTAGTGGAAGTTAGGATAAGACATAGAATGACCACACAGAATGGCCTTCAATATCAGAAATGTCCAGTAGCAAATAGATGGAACCAATGACAGAGTACAACAACGATGCTGTAAATGCATCAGTCTAACCATGCACACAAAAGGCTAAAACAATCCATATGTCAAGCATGTTGGGTCATGGCAACCACTACAATAAATCTTTTTGCAATCAGATAAAGTAAGGAGCTAAATAACACTACAGCGCAGCAGTGCAGAAAGTTCCTATCAACATACCACTTACAGGGTGATTAAAAACGAAGAGCAAAGGTTAAACGATCTGAAATAGCAAGACAAGCGAATATCAGAGAGAGTGTAAAAATATAATTGAAATAAAATATGAATATCAAGAATGTCAAAAAACATGTTCCCATAACCCCATTAATGAAAAATGAATCAGAATATTTGGTGACTTATTTGCAAGGGATCACAAAACAGCATCCCTTATAACGTTTCACACTAATAACTCAAACAGAAGCTGACATACAATCTGGGAGGCATACAAACTCCCAAAACAAGACAACATACATAAGGACACCAACCAGCAACTTTGCCCATTACAAAAAATAAGATACAATAAAAATCAATAACCTATCTCTTGATGTAGTATCACAAGTGCACCATGCCGCAGATGCACAGTACATTTATGGGAACCAATCTTCCTGAGTGTATATGTCCCGCAATCGAATTTTACAGCTCACTCAAATGCCAAGAAAGGAACCTAAGTTTTTCACTAATTTGAATGGAAAAGAAACCACAAACCTTACAGAAAATTCCTTGCACCTGCTTTCTCTCTGAAACTTATAATTCAAATAAAGAACCCCTGTTAGCGCTATAAGATTAATTGCCTCATAAGTTGAATGTAATCATCCAAGAGATGTATGAAATTCACAACCCTTCACCTATTTATCTGAATCCCATTTGTCTAAGATTATCTTGTGACATCCAAAGCAGAACTCCTAGGTAGCAATTCCTGAAGAAAGGGAAAAAAAATTAAATCACAAGACTATGAGAACCATCTACAACTTACGAGTTGAAAGGAATTTATAGAGCACATACATGGAAGGCAATCATATTTCATTGTGTGAATTATAAGCCATTATTAGAAAATTTGCATGCTTGCATAACAGAACAATAGTCTGTCAGTTAACTTGTTTAGATGACAATATTTGAAGTGCATGCATGCATGCATTTGGCCACTCAAACTCAAAGATGTGGCCCCAATAATTAAGAGAACTGAGGTGCCAACTTGCAATTCAAGAATTAATGAATAACTTGAATAGAGAAATTATCAAATTATCAAACTTCCTTCTTGTCTAAGCGTGCGTCCCTGAGCTGTAAAACTCTGCACTATAGCGAAGTCTTCTAACTTCAGTGAATATAAGCCATCCACAAGAATAGCTCGTCGTATCAAGAGGATAGGACGGATGTTATCCTTAATATAGTTCTCATATGAATTATTCCAGACATGAACTGTTGAATACATATTAACTAAGAATTTGCGTTAAAGTTTCACAAAAAAATTGTCCAACTAGGGGTTTCACACAACTTATAGGAGCCATATGTCATGCTTTACGTGTTCATGTATCCAAACTGAAATAAAAGTCATGAAAATCTTACCTCTATTCGTTTGTCTATTTGTAACACCATAACTTCCAGTATAACCTTCAGAGCTCTTAGTTGTATCATCTGAAGCTATGTTGCCAAGCCCATAACTAAATGAACCAGAACCATCCATAGCAGAAGTAACAGACCTCCATGGTGAATCTCCATGAACTGAACTACTACGATACAAGTCCCCATATGTCCCATCATAACTACCGCTTGACCCAGAAAATGTTGATGATGGTGCTAT
>JAOXYD010047106.1:0-13482 GCA_028565735.1 Pinacopodium congolense | reverse complement strand
AAATATTATGTAAAAATATTTATTTATGAGATGAATCTATATTAAAATTTTCAAAATAGGTTATTAATCTATCATTTTCACATTTTTTGTTAAGTGACTAAGCTTTGAAAATTTTTTATTTGAGTTATTAACGTTTAATCAAAAATGGTAAAAAGGTTGTCGGGTCGAATCTGAGTTATCGGGTCGGGACACCAACAACGTTATTCTTTTTCACTCAACTGATTAACTTTTGAAACATTAATCACTCAATTGAAAATTTTTAAAGCTTGATCACTTAAGTGAAAAAAAATGTGAAAACATTGATCACTTAGTTGACTATTATCCTAAATAAAAATATGAACTTAAGTTGTTGTTTTTAAATGCATTTTTAGGTCTTCTATCTTTAAATATTCTTCTTTAATGAAATTTAGGCTTATAATATAGATAAAATATGTTATTAAATTTTTGTAAATGCATATGAAGAGCATGTGAATATATTGGCCTATATTGCCTAACATGTAGCCTAAACATATCATAAAATGGTTTTGTTTTTTTATAAAAATCGTGTCTATTTTTTGATACATGACCTTCTTTCCTAGATTTAAGTTTGGAAGTATACATAAAAGCATGATGTCTCTTCTTAGGCTAGGATCTAGATATGAATGCAACATTAACAAATGATGGCCTAAGTATATTCTCTTCTTCTAAGTTTTTAAACTTTACAAAAGTAGTTTTAGCATTATTAGTAACACTTGATAGGGGTGCATTAGAAGTTAATTCCATAGTGGTTTAATGTGTAAGTATGCATGTTTAGGATGATAATTGCATGATTTAGACATATTTTGTTGTTATTCTATTGTTTTGATGATGTCTAAGTATTTTAATGTGATATTTGTTGATTTTGCGTAAGAACTATATCACAATAGTATGAATATCTAATGTAACTTCAAGTGGAATTGACTTAGGAGGCACCTATAGACCTAAAAGAGATGTGGAACCAAGTTTAGGAGTTAGAGAATCAAGTTAGGAGGCTCCATACCAAATATCAAGGCTATATGATTAGTCATGAAGAATGCATAAAGGGAAGATCAAAACAAGCTTAGCTGAGGAAATAAACTTGGTAAAACTATGTTTTGGAAGGAATTAGGTGTACTTATTGAGCTCCAAATATTATGAAATTTATAGAATTCTATAAAAACATGTGAGGAGTCTAAATATCAAATTTTATGACATTTGGAGGTCTATATATGAAGATATAGGAAAAATACCGAGTAGAGCTGAAAGTTGGAAAAGTTGACGTAGCGGGATGACGTGGAGTGATGTTTCTAATTTGTTTTTTATTGGAAAAAAGAAGACGTGAGGAAACCCTAGCAGACACTATTCTGACCTAGGGAACATCTAAGACAAAAATAGAGGGTTTTGGGAATATAAAAATTTGAAAAGACTTGAGAGAAAAGAGAAGAATTAAGATTTAACAAATGTTATCCACATTTTTAAGAAGAGGGCCATCATCATCATCATCATCATCATCATCATCATCATCATTAGTTTTCTCTTTTCTTTATACTTTCCTTTTGATGTTTTATTTGAAATTTTTTTTTTTGGAACATGATTATAGATTTCTAAATCAATTTAGGGATTTTTCTTGAATTGTTTATCCAAATTTTATCGTATTGATTTAATATATAGTTGTTTGTGTTAATTGTTAAGCCTATAATAACTTTTAATCGAGAGATTGTTTTTATTTATTTAATTTAGGTTGCGAAATGATAGTTTGAAATTATCATATTAATAGGTTATTTAAGATAGATCTTAATTACTTGTTAATTTCCTTAAGATTGCTTCAAATTTAATTGCATTATTTAGGAGTATTATTGTGAATCGAGAGGTTGCAATTCAGCTTTTAAGTATTTCAATTGGGATTAATTAATTAGATCTCAAGTGAGGGTAATCAAACCATAGGATACCTAGGATTAAACGCAATCAAATCAATAGGGTAAAAGAAAGATAAATAAGGATAGAATAACTCTTAAGTCTCCCTAGTTGAGTATCTTCTTTGTTTTACTTTCTTCTACGATTAAATTAATTCATATTTCATTAGTTTAATTTAATTTTAAGATTATGTATCTTTGGTTTTAACTTAAACAAAGTGAAATTTAGATTATTAGGTATCTAGATTCAATCCTCATAGGATCAATATCAATTATACTATAAGTTACGAATTGTATACTTGCAGTCTAGCTAAAACTAGCAAATAAGTTTTTGACATCATTGTTAGGATTACAATTTTAGCATCTTGTTTTATTTAAATTCTTTTGGTTTAAGGATTTCTTTTAACACTTTTCTTATATAATTACAGATACATGAATATAAGGGTAACTAGGAGTTCAAGTAAGTTAGAGGGCGTTGAAATTTCTGATATCACTAAGCACTAACGAGAACTTCGAAGAGCGAAGCACCGAGAAACTATCGAAAGAATAATGGCTGAAGACAAGAATCATGATGAACACCAAGGAACCCTTATGGACTTTATGAGGCTTGGCTTCAATGCTAATCAATAGTGTATTACAAGATTATCAATTTAGGCCAATAATTTTGAGATCAAACCAACATTACTGAACATGTTGTAGATGAATGTTTAATTCTATAGATTGGTTAATGAAACTTTGAATGCTCACCTGGCTAACTTCTTGGAAATTTGTGATGCCTTCAGATATAATGGTCTATCAGAAGCCACCGTAAGGATGAGGCTATTCTCATTTACTTTGAAGGACCGAGTCAAAGCTTAGTTAAATTCTATGAATCTAGAGAACATCATTATATGGGATCAATAATTACAAACCTTCTTGGCCAAGTATTTTCCACTAATGAAGATCACTAGAATCATCATGGAAATAACTAATTTTTAGTAGCATGAAGGTGAGTCTTTGTATCGGGCGTGGGAAATATTTAAGGAGCTGCAAAGGAGTTATCCCCATCATAATCTACTAAGGGAGTTTTTGTTGTAAACATTTTATAATGGAGTGGCTACATAAATAAGAGGTACAATAAATAAAACAGTTAGGGGATCTCTGATGCGCAAGACAATAGATGCAACACATGACCTGCTAGAGGAAATGGAGAATAATAGCTGACTATAGAAAGGAGTAGGCAACCGCCTCTAAAAGAGTATAAGGATGTTATTTCCATATATTTAGTGACTACTTTACAAGCTAAGATGTCAGAATTGGATAAATAATTTAACAGCATGCAAGCTACTTTGTCACAATTGTTGAAAGTAGTATAACATGGATGAGAGTTATGTGGTCAAAAGAGTCATGTAATTGCAGAGTGCTTTTTGATGGCTAGTGGTGATACAGAACATGTGAACTACATCGGAGCATTGCAAGGTAGGCTATGTAATAAGCCTTACTCTAGTACTTATAATCCAAGATGGATGAATCACTTAAACTTTTCTTGGACTAACAATATAGGTAGCAATATGAGAGTACAAGGGCCACTAGGATTTCAACAAGATAGGTTTGGAGCATTAAATTCAAAGATGAACAAGTTGATGGATGAATTAAATTCCATGTTCACATGCCAAGATGAGAGATAAAAGAGGAGAGAAGACAAATTTAACCAGATTGCAAGGAATCATACCTCTTCCATTCACAATTTAGAGGTTCTATTTAGGAAACTAGTGAATGCATTGTCTTCAAGAGGTATAGAGATTCTCTCAAGTAATATGGAGACTAATCTAATAATGCAACTAAAAATCATCACACTTTAAAGCGGAAAAGAATTAGAGAATCTTGTTGAGAAGAAAGCCATCCCACTTGCGAAAGATGGCCAAGAAAAGAAGAAGGAAGAGGAAGTAGAAAATCCATATATGCCACCACTACCCTACATTCCAAAAGTTCCATTCCCATAAAAGTTAAAGAAAAACTAGACAGATGCTTAATTTATGAAATTTCTAGAGAATTTTAAAAAGTTACAGTTTAACTTATCTTTTGTGGAGGTATTGGAGAACATGCCTAAGTATGCTAAATTCCTTAAGGAAATATTAGCCAATAAGAGAACTTGAGATAACCAAGCAGTTTCTTTAACAGAGAGTTGTAGCTTTATTATTACTAGTCACATACCCTTAAAATTATAAGATCCAGGGAGTTTTACTACCCCTTGTATAGTTGGTAATTTAAAATTTTCTAAATGCTTATATGACTTAGGTACAGGCATTAATCTTTTGCCTTTGCCAATTTTCAGGAAATTGGAGCTGGGATATTTAAAGTCAATATCCATGTTTATACAGTTGGCAGATTAGTCAATTAAGAAGCCCATCTGTACAATAGAAGATGTGCCTGTTAGTCTAGACAAATTTATCATCTCAGTGGATTTTATGGTGTTAGACTTTGAAGAGGATCATAACTATCCATTGATTCTTGGCGGACCATTTATGAATACAAAAAGAGCCCTAGTAGACATCTATGAAAGAGGCTGATGCTTGTATGAAGATAGGTGTTGATGATGAGAATGTGAAGGAGCAGTCGAAGCTTTATGATAAAGACGTGGATGTGAAAGATGATAAAGGCATTGTGAAGGGGAAGGATTTTTATAAGAACCCGAAATGGGAACTTTAGGAAGAACGAAAGCCCCAAGTCCATTCTCCTTTTTTAAACCACCTATACATAAGTTAAAATCCTTACTTCCACACTTAGGATGTGCTTTCTTAGACAAAGGAACAATACTACCCATTGTTATTCCTAATAATTTGACTTTAGAACAAGATGAGAGTGTAGTTAAGATAAGAAAGTGGAGGATTAGAGTACAGTTAAAGTTGTTTCCAGGTGAACATAAGTCTAAAGGGAGAGAACTATTGGAAGTTACTCAAATCTACAAGCATGGGGAGCTTAGGGTTAAAGAATCCAAGGGAATAATGTTCAAGGCCATTGGGTATCATGAAAAATTATATCTTGGAGAATTTATACCAAAATAAAGGGAAGTATTCTCTTATTTCTTAAAGTTAAAACTAAGTACGGTGGAGTTAAAAATCTTAAATTAATATGTTTTTGTTTATACTTAGTTTAATTTTTTATTTATGTGTTTAATTGAGATCTTGTATTTTTTTCACAAATGTTTATATTTCAAAAAAAATAAAAAAAATTCAAAAAAAAATTTTAATGAAAAAAATGAAAATAAAAAAATAAAAAAATAAAAGGTATATAGTGAAAATCTCGCTATAATGACAATGAGTGATTTTCATTATAGCAACAGCAAGCATCACTATAAAGAAAACGAATAATTCCCTCATTTTCATGCATTTAACAATTTTATTATTTTTAAATTATTTTTAAATTTTCACTTAAAACGTCGTTTTTTATTTTAATTTATTTTTTATTTTAAAACTTTCCATTCTATCACATTAGTGTAAATATCTAATGCAAGTTCAAGTGAAATTAACTTAGGAGGCATCTATGAACCTAAAAGAGATGTGGAATCAAGTTCAAGAGTTAGAACATCAAGTTAGGAGGCTCTATACCAAATATCAAGACTATATGATGAGACATTTAAAGTGCATAAAGGAAAGATCAAAACAAGCTCAGCTAAGGAAATGGATTTGGTATAACAGTCTACATATCAAAGTTTATAACATTTTGAGATCTATAGATGAAGATATAGTGAAAATATTGAGCAGAGATGAAAGTTGGAAAACTAACGTGGCGATATGGCATGGAGTGGCATGTTGAACTAGGTTTTATTGGACAAAAAAATATGTGAGGAAACCCTAGTAGCCACCATTATGATCTTAGAGAACATCAAAGACAAAAATATAGGGTTTTTGGAAGATAAAAATGTGAAGAGACTCGAGAGAAAAGAGGAGAATCCAAATTCATTAAGTGCTGTTTAGATTTTCAAAAAGAGGATCATCATCATAATCAATAGTTTTCTTTTTTCTTTTGCTTTTATTTTGATGTTTAATCTAAATTTTTTTAAAAAACATGATTATGGATTGCTAAATCTAGTTTATGGATTTTTTAAAAATATTTTTATCTAATTTTTATCGCATTGATATAATGCATAGTTATTTGTATTAACTGTTAAGCTGATAATCACTTTGAATCGAGAGATTACTTTAATTTGTTTGAGTTAGGATGCACAACGAGAGTTGGTGAGCTAATGGTCCTGAAATTATCAGATTAATAGGTAATTAAAGAAAGATCTTAATTATTTATTAATTGTCTTTAGGATTGCTTCAAATCAAATTGCATTGTTTAAGAGTGGTATTGTGAAATGAAAGGTTACAATTCAACGTTTATTTATTTCAATTGGTATTAATTGATTAAATCTTGAGAGAAGGTAATCAAACCAGAGGATATATAGGATCAAACACAATTAAATGAATAAGGTAAAAGGAAGATAAATAAGGATAGAACAACCCTTAAGTCTCCCTTATTGAGTATCTTCTTTGTTTTGCTTTCTTCTACGATTAAATTCATTTAAGTTTCATTAGTTTAACTTAATTTTTAGATTATATATCTTTGATTTTACCTTTAAAAAAGTGCAATTTAGATTGTTATTTTTTTAGATTCAATTATCGTGGGATCAATATCAGTTATACTAAAGGGTTTGCTGTGTAGCTAAAACTAGAAAACAACACTCCTTTAAGTGAACCCTAAGCCATGTTTGTCATTTGAAACCTTTGGGCTTCCAAGCATGATTTGTAGTTTTTCCTTACCCTTTTATGAATTCATTTAATGATTCTTTAGGATCATTTAACGATTTCTTTAAAGATTCATTTTCATCCATCAACTTCTTCCTATCATCAATATCACTAACATTCACATTCCTAGACTCAACTATGTCATGCAATTCATTTTTCAACATTTTTTTCATATATTTATTTAGTAACTTCAGTGTTTTTTTAATCTTAAAGATATCTTTGTTCTTTTCAAGGTCATTGCTTCCAATTTATTCATCCAACTCATCAAAGTAAGTTCATCATCATCATCATCTTCTTCTTCTTCTTCTTTATAAGAGTGAGTGCTCGAAGACACCTCATCTTCTAAGGCCATGAAGCACAATTTAACAACTACCTCATCAAAATTTTCACTTTTAGAGTCATTGCTGCGTTAGATTGATATCACTAATTTAGCTTAAATAAATCAATCAATTAACATGCAAATCAAATTTAATACCAAACCAACTTCACAGCAGTATACTAGTCGTAAGTAATAAAGTGAAGCACATTTAAAACTCCAGAATGCCGAACCCACAAAGAACTGATTTGTATGACTACTAAGGCAATTGGATTATAATTATCTAAGGAACTTAAGACTTGAAGCTAAGGGATTGATTAAATTAAAAACACTTAAAAAGCTTCTAACTTTGTAATTGAACTCCAAATTACCTAAGGATTATTAATTGATTAAATGAATAAGGACTACGCCTAAATGGCTTAAATAATTTATTAAATGGATTGGAATTTTTAATCTAAGGCCTTCACTAAATCAAGACAAAGCTATGGTCAAGTCATTTCCTTTTCTTTAACATTCTTAAATTCATGGTTTGATCTACTCATAAATCAATAGGAAGTAGGCTTAAAGTTCAAGAAGTTTCTAATCCTAAATTCTATATTTACGATTAGTACTCTTATGAAATAACCAATCAATGGTCATGTATTGATTAAAATCATGTTATTTATAGATTTTTCTAATGAATTAAGTGATTGGTCCTCTACTTAATCATCTAAGGTCATATCCTAAGGGACCTTTTGATTCAGCTTTTGGTTATGATTTTTAGATGTGGTTTTTGTATTTTTACATTGGATTTTTGTGTTTTTTTTTGTTTCTATACTATATTAGTGTATTGTTTTTTTTTTCTGTTTTTGTGCTATTTGTTTCTTAATTTTTATGTTTAAAAAAACCAAAAACCAAATCAAAGAAAAAAACATAAACGAACAGGCCCTAAGTGATCAAGTTAAGATATGCTTTAAGATCTCACATAAACAAATATTAACATCCAATCATGTGTTATAAACTCACTTAAGGAATTCAAGAACTATACTTAGCTAAGATTCAACTCAAAACATCATACATAAATAAAACATTTTGGATCAAAAGCAAGCCACCCATGTTCTTGCCATATATGAACAAAGAGAGTATAAAATAAGAGATTTAATGTTTAGGAAGCACCAAATGCTGATATAAACTGATAGACAGCTTCCCAACATGTCTATAAACTCCCTTAAATCCTCAAAACAACTTGAAATTAGAAACTACAAAGGCTAAAAAAGAAAAGGAAAATAAAAACCTGAAACTAGCTAAAGGAGAGAGAACTAGATGTTTGATCTGAATTCTCCCTTAAAATCCATCCTAACTCCTACAAAAGTAATCTTTGGAGCTCTATTTATATGTCTAGGACAAGTTGGAACAAGTTGCAGTAAGTTGCAGTAAGTGGGGAGCAAGTTGCAACTGGAAATTGTGTGATAGCTACCAAAACATCACTTAAAAAGAGTAAAAAGATGGGGTATGAAGGCATCGTTTAAGTCCTTTACATTGAGAGTAATACGATGGCCTGGATAATATTACGACAGGCTAGATGAGATCACTGTTTTAGTCTAATTTTCAGACTTTTTGTTGCATAATCTCATATTTTCTTTGAGATTGAGCTTCCATATGCATTATAAATGATATTCTTCAAACTATAATATGTAATGGACTTTATTTAAACTATCCTATGTAATCGACTTCAACGGTTAATTCTTCTTGCTTTCCCTATTTTCTTTCTTACCAATTTTCTCATTCTTCTCATTCTCCTTGAGAAATGGACATTGATTTCTTATATGCCTTGGTTTTCTCCATTTAAAACATATGATGTTAGAAGATTTTCTTCTAATTTCATTTTTACCTTGATCTCTCTTCTTTGTAAAGCCATTCTTCTTCATGAATTTTTTAATCTTCTTTTGATGAGAGCAATATCATCATCTTCACTTTAATTTGAAGATATATCCTCTTTACTTGATTTGTCTCTAATTGCTTTAAATTCCAAGTTCTTTATTATTGCTTCCTCTTCCTTAGACTCTTTAAGCCTCATCTTACAGGAAAGGAGGAATCATATAAGTTCTTCCAAAGGCAAGTTGTTGAGATCTTTACCTTCTTAAATGGCAATCACCTTTGCCTATGTTTTTAGTAAAGACTTGAATTTTTCTCATAAGTTCAACATTAGCATATGATTTTTCTAAACCTTTCAATGCATTAATAATGTCAATAAACTTAGTATACATATTTGAAATGCTTTCATCATGGTGTATGATATTGGTGTGTGAGTATCGATACCTTACTTCCTTAACTTGATTTGATTCGTTCGTGTGTAACTTCAAATGTGTGCTATATCTCACGTACAATTTCATACTTTGACACCTTATTAAATTCATTCCTACCAAGCGTATAAAATAAAATATAAACAACCTTATCTTTTAATGAAATCATCCTCTTAGACTTACTAATCCACTCTTCTTTTATTTTGAGAACTTTTTGATCACTTACTACTTTGGTGGGAATGTATGGCTTATTAACTATAGTCCATAAGTCAATGTTTTCAGTCATAAGGAAGAATTTTATCTTAGTCTTCTGATACAAATAATTATTTTCATCGAAAAATGGTATCTCCTTTGACTTGTGGAAACTAACAAGTATGCCATTCTAAATCTTTTTCTTACTGATTTTGTTAGAAATTAAATGTGCGTAAATTGAGCTAACTCTGGTACCAATTGTAGATCCTAATAGCACTGAAGAGATGGGGTAAACTAAATGTTTTAAAAAATTTCTAAGCTAACCACCTATAGTTATTTTTTCTACATGCAATCATTAAACAATAATTCAACCTAGATGCTATAATAATGCATATGCCAAATGGGCATAAAATAAATAATTCAAGTACACAATTAATAGTAATTAAAAGATAGAGTAAAGAGGATATGCAACCTATTTTTATGGTGGTTTGGCTATAATCTTAATTTCCTAGGTTCACTCTCTAATAATCTTGATGGATATTTCACTATCAAATAAAAAACAAGTTTACAAATCTTCTTTGGATGAAGAAGGATCATTTACATACCCAATATTTATTTACTAAAAATAAAGAGTAACCTTGAACAAATAATTTTGAAGGTAAAGAATAAATTTTAAATCAATCCTAACCTAATAATATTAAAAAGCCCCTTTATAAAAAATTACACGTTAAAGTTTTTTACTTAAAAACTTCAATGACCAAAGGGCTCACAAGCTTTCTAAGACGAATTATATGAATGAAACATCTTCTTGAAAGCTTTGAAAAAATTTTTTTGTTGGATTGAAATTATAAAAGCCAAAAATTTAGCTCAAGAACATAAAATTTCATAATGGATGCTCAAAAATAACTCAAATGGCAGCTTTGATCACTTTTGATGGTTAAAAAAGAACTAAAACTTCATAAAGATTGTTTAATTACTATTCAACGTCTTATTTATAGTGTTCCCAAGTTGAAATACCCATTACATACATTTCTTAGATGTTAGAGAGGAAAATCAATCTGTTTCACGAAAAGTGAAGGTAATCATTATCTAATTTTTACATAATTGACTGACTCATGTGACAAGTTGATTGACTCATTTACACTGGTGGACTAGTCGTACTTAAAGAAGCATTAGTTGACCATAAGGGGAGCTAGTCAACTAATCATTTAGAAACTTGGTTTCCATATTTTGCAATCTACACAACTCAAGAATTAACTTCTCAAAACCATTCTTTTTACTTCCAGATCAATTCACACAAGTTTTAAAACTTTTCCAAAGTAATTTTGAATATCAAGACCTTTTAATATAGTTCAAAAACAAAATATACCTTAATTTATAACAAATTAAACACAATTTCAAAATTTAAAATTTTCAAAACTTTCTTATGTTTTAAAACTTGCAAAATCGTTCTTTTTTGCTTCAAAACCATTTCATATAAGTGTCAAATCATTTCCTAAGTTATTCTAAATATTAAGACATGTTAATTAAGCTCAAACTAAAAATTTGTCTTGGCATGTGAAAATTTTATGCACTTTTGAAAACTTGTGCAATTATGAATGCAAATTTGATCCTATATAGTTATCAAATATTCAAGTAAAACTTACAACTAAGTTAAACTACCTAACTAAAGGCCTTGAAACTTCCAAAATGTTTGATATTGCATTTTTGTCAATTTGGTCTTTAAGTCCAAACTTCCCACTTTAAGTTTAATGTCAAATGTACCTATCTTTTAAACTTTCATTATAAATCAAATTATTAATAACAATTATGTTTTATTATCATTAAAACTAAGATTAAAACTTCTTTTTGTTTAATATAAGCAAAGTTAAACTCATCAAAGCAATATTAGTAAGTACACCTAATATTCATGGAAAGAAGCCAAAGAAGATTGATAATTCTCAACCTATTGATGCTTCAATTAATAGAAGTATGGAAGGTTCATTGCTCTACCTGTCAAATTCCAAACCAAATATCACGTTTGCAGCCAACTTATTATCAACATTCATGAACACACCTTCAGAAATTCATCATGTAGTAGCAAAAAGAGTGCTGAAATATATTCATGGCACTGGTGATTTTGGTCTATTTTACAGGAGATCAACTTCAACAAAATTATTCTGATTTACATAAATTGGTTGGGCTGGATCTGATGAAGGCATAAAGAGTACATTACAGTATTGTTTCTCACTTGATTCTGGAGTTGTTTGTTGGGGAATAAAAAAAGCAAGCTTCGGTTGCTCAGTCAATAGCTGAAATAGAATACATTACTGCATCTGCTGTTATTTGGTTAAAAAAAATTTGTTTGATTTGGGATTTCAATAAGAGAAACCAACAAAAATCCTATGTGATAATAACTCAACTGTAGTTATGGTGAAAAATTCAGAGTATATTAAGATAAAATTTCATGCCATTAGAGAAGCTGAGAAAGAAAAAGAAAGTTCTGAGCAAACATTGTTGTGCTAAAGATCAAATTGTTGTCTTCTCTACAGCATTACAAAAATCAAGATTTGAATTTCTTAAGTCATGTTACATCATTACTTGCATCAAGGAGGAGTGTTAAGAGTTGAAGCTGTTATTGTTCTGTAAATGATGCAAGTATTGTTGAATCCTTTTTGTTATGTATTATAATATTTTGATATTCTGTTATCAGAAATCTTCCACATTAGAGTAGTTAAAGTTTAGGCCATATTTACTTTTATTTTTATTTTTGGTTTTAGTTTCTTATTTTTTAAAATATAAAAATCGATTAAAAATGTACTAATACAGCACAGAAATCGATAAAAAAACACAATAATCAATACAATAATCACAATAAAAAACAACAAGCCACAATCCAACTAAACATCCCCTTAAAGATACAGAATATGATTTTATTTCTAGGTTAAGTTTGGTAGACAAACTTAAATTTTAAAAGTTTAGTTAATGAACTTTTTTGTCAATTAATGTATAAATATGTCTAAACAAGTATTAATTTTTTTATCTTCCTATTTTCTTGTGGAAAAAAAGGAAACTGCTTTATCAAAATTCAAGTGGTTTAAAACATTGACACGAAAAACGTCAGCTGCATCACTTCAATCCAAACCTCTTTAATACCCAACAAAATGAGTTCATTCAAGATTGACCAGAGCTTCACTTAAAATTTGCACTCCTGCTTAAATCAACACTTTCGTTCATTTGACATCTCTTGGAATGCGTTTGGTTCAAGCCCACTCAATATAATAGGTAACGATCCTTAGCCTTAATGTATACCTGACAACGTTACATGCATAACTAAGCATCTTTTTTTTCTCATTAATTTCCCATTTAAATGCTCGGAGTTGTACTAGAAGGAACCAAATTAGTTCAACAGTACCAACTTATGATAAGGTCAGAGGTTACACTGATGAAACCCCTCTAACCATGATTGTCGGTGTCTCCTATATTTTTTCCTCAGTTGTTACCTGATGAATTTTCCAACTTGACATATTTCATTTGTCATTTGGTGTAGTCAATACTCATTTTGGTTTATTTTTGTCTGACATTCCCTTTCTAGAAGATGGAATTAATAGAGCGTGTTACAGAAAAAAGTGTCAAAACCATAAGTCAAATTGAGCAAAATTAAAATAAGGGTTAAATTCATCTAAGCTTCTTGTGGTTTGGTAAATTATCAATTAGATCTTTATAACTTCAAAATTATTAAATAAGTTTCTAAAGTTTCAAATTAATTTTACCGTTAATTTTTCCGTTATTTTTTCTAACGACAGTACCCCGTGTCATGTTCAAGTGGTGCCACGTAACACGACGTGGGTATGACACGTGACAATGAACTAATATGAAATAATTTAAAATTTTAGGGATCTAATTAATAGTTTATCAAATTATAGGGATCCAACTGATAATTTACAAAACTATAAGGATCTAAATGATATTAAACCTAATTAATGAATTATTTTAATAATTAAAATAAAATTATTAATAATTAAAGAAATATG
>JAOXYD010047095.1:0-13483 GCA_028565735.1 Pinacopodium congolense | reverse complement strand
TATTTTTAAAAAATAAAATAAATGTATTTTTGTTTTTAATTTTTCTTTAAAATAAAAATAAAAATAAAATCTAAACATTAAATAATATCATATAGCTTATTAATTTCTAACTTTTATTTTAGTAACTTTTTTTAAGAAGCTTATTAATTGCTACCTTTCTCGAATATGCAATGATCCAAGCCTCTCCCACCCACTAGCGTGAGGTAACGTGCCTCAATTTTGAAGGGTATATGCACATGTCATCTCTTTTTATATCCAATAATACTTTGAAGAATATTTTTCTTAGCCTTGTAGACTTTGTTAATTAAGCATTTTTTTCTTTTTTCTTTTTATTTTTAAATAAAAAATTAATAATTTTGTATTAAAAATTAGAAAATTATTTCATTGAAAATATTGAAAATTAACTCAAAATTAAATATATATAGATATGATGAACATAAATATATATTTTAAGTTTAATTTAATTATAGTTATCAATTAATAATTTTTAAGTTATAACTAATTATTAAATTAATTAATTGGAGTTTATTATCTCATTGAAATGACCATTTTAATAATTTTATAAAAAAGGATGAAATTTTTATCCTAAATTATTTTAAATGTAAATATTATTAATATAAATATATATTTTATATTAAATTTAATAGGAATTATCAATTAATAATTTTTAGTTATAACTAATTAATTAGTAAATTAATAGGAGTCAATTATTTCATTAAAATGATCATCATAATTATTTAAAATTATGAAAATTTTATCCCAAGATTATTTTTAATATAAATAGTATGAATACAAATATAAATTCTAGAGTTAATTTAATTTGGAGTTTTAAATTAATAATTTTTTAAGTGAAAACTAATTAATTAATTAATTAATTGAAGTTCATTATTTTATTGAAATGGTTATTTTAATCATTCTTAATTATGAAAATTTAATCCTAATATTTTTTTAATTTTTTAAACACCCTTGCATTTTTTTCAAGCTTCCCTTATATTTTTAATTTCTTTTTTCAAAAACCCCCTGAATTTTTGCAAAAATTATCAATACACCTCCTGTACAGTCACCTGTCACATCAATTGTCATGTCAATACAGTCAATTTGCCACGTAAGTACACTCATCAAGTCAGTCACCATGTCAACACAATATAGTTACAAGTTGTTTGATAATTTTATTAAAATATAAGAGGTCTGGAATAGTTTTAAAAATATAGGTGGTGTTTGATATTTGATGAAATTATAGAGGGGCATTTAGGTATTTAATCTTTAAAGTAACGACTAGTTTGATCTCCTAATGGCATTTTAATCGTAAGAACCTTATAAATAGATGGTTTAAAGGTTTTGGAGCAATCTCTATGTGGTTTTGTAATTAAAAAAATTAAAGAATCTCTATGAGGTTTTTAGCATATGAGAAATCAAGAATTTTTTTTTAGTTTTTATTAATTGTTTGATGCTTTTGAGAAAGTTTTTGTTTTTTTCTCCTCAATCCAACAAGGTTTTATTTATGATTCATTTAAAAAGTTTTTAAGAAGATTTTAATTCATACCATTTATCTTGATAAGTTTTTGAACCCTCTAAATATTAACAATTTCAAGTGGAACACCATTTGAGGTGTAATTGTTTTTATAAAAGGGCTATTTGACATTGCTGGAATTGGGATTAAATTATAAAGGTTCTTCTTCACTATAAAGAAGATTTATACAAGGTTCCTCTTCACATTCAAAAAGAAGATGGTTCATAAGAGTTCCTCTTTACCCTAAGAAGATTGATTTTAGTGAAATTTCCAATTTAAAGTTAGAGAATAGACATAGGTTAAGGTTTTCTTATTAAACAACTATAAAAATTTGATTTGTCAACTCTCTCTTCCTTTGCTCTTTATATTTATCACTTATGTAATTTGCTTATATTCATATTGAGAAAAATTGCTGTCATCATTCATCATATTTAGGATGAATTATAGTTTAGGAATTGCATACATCATTAAATTGGTTTAGGTGGTTAGTTTGAAAATTTTTAAGCACTTAATTCTCCTCCCTCTTAGATTCATTAGGTCTTAATTTTTTTTTCATTTTTTAGTATGCTCGAATCCAATTCTATTGGTGATTTGATTTAATTGGTCAGTTTGTTATTGAACTGATTGATGTTACCATTTAATTGATCAATTTGCTATTTAACTGGCTAGTTTTAATCTATAATGGTCTATATACATGTCGTAATCACTTTACTTATTGGTTCTCAATTAACCTGATTGAACCTATTGGTCTAATTCTATTTTGAAAACACTATAACTTACCCTTATAATGAAGATGGCCATTCGAAGAGAGAACTTCTTATTGAAGTTGCCTTTGGAACAAAGATCACCATTCAAAGCCAAATGACACGAATTAAACACTACCTGTCTGTATCTATACTCTCTTTTAAGAAATGAGTAATTAGTACCACAGAACAATTTTATTTTATATACAGTGATTATAATTAAAAGGATGCAATTTTAATATTTAAACAAAACTAAAAAAATTTGAAATGATTAAATTTTTATATTTATAAAATATTTAAAAGTTTTGATATTAATAAATTTAATTTTTATCAAATTTTTATTTATAATAATAAAGTTATTGAATTTATTTCATCTAGCTCCATCCTATCCCCCTAATCATAAGTATATCAAGGCTTTATAAGTTTTTTATTATCGAAAGACCCTTTTTTTAATCTCTATTTAATTCTAATATTACCACACATCATATTCTTTCATAAAACTAGCAACTAGGGCACTTTCACTCACCCACGAACCCAATGTATGATGTCACGTACTATTCAAAGTTCTTTGCAAGCAGAAAGGACTGATCCTAAAAATTTTTAAAATTTTTTCTACAAGTTTAAGAATGTGTAGAAGACTCTATATTATTGTCAATATTTATTATCTTCTTGAAATATGAATATTTGTATATAATATTCTAGAGAATAAATATAGGCCATTAGATCAAATTGATCCTAACCATTCATTAAGGAAGTGGAGGATTGTAAATAGCATAGCGAGTTTATTTGTAACATCAATAAGAATCACTTGTGTAGCATTTTTTAGCAATAGAAATTTTCTCTAAGTTCTCTTGTATTTCTCCTTAGCCATCTTTACTAACTTGCTTTTGCTGAGTGTTGTGTATAGCACCTAGGGAGAGGTAAAGAACAAGTTGTCTAAGGGGATGTGCCGGAGATAAGAAGTGACTAGCCTCCTAGCTCTCATCCTTTAATAGTTCAAGGGAATAAAACAGGGGATAAACCTTTTCCCATTACTGTCCAAAAGTGGGGTGCTAATGTTGAAAGAAATACTCATGAAGTTCCAAGTGTGGCAGAGGTTAATGTGGCTAAAAATAAAAGTGTGCAAGAGAGCACTCCAAAGTCACCTACTAAAGAGAAGAAAGTTGTTTTTATTGAAGTTTTTAGGAGGTGATCAACTAAGAAAACTAAGGAAAAGTTTTCTCTCTCTACTCATTAATTATGTCTATTATTGTATAGAATATGAAGGGCATTAATAACCTTAATAAATAGCAAGTTGTGGCTTACTATTTTAGTGAAACAAAACCTCAGCTAGTTGGTCTTTTGGAAACCAAGTTGAAAGTTGACATATTTAAAACTCCTTGAATTATTAATAAAAATTGGAGAAATTTGACTAATGATACAATAGGAGGATCTTGGTAGCCTTTTACCCTTACTTATGCACTTTAAAGGATAATAATATGAGTGATCAAATGATCCAGTTAAGGCTGGTTCTCAATTCAATTAAACAGGAGGTTTGTGTCTCCATTATCTATTCCTCTAACTTAGCATTTCAAAGGAATTATTTGTGGGAGAATTTGCAAGATATTGGAGAAGGTATGAGGTTTCCTTGGTTGATCATAGGTGACTTTAATTGCACTATCAAATTAGAAGAAATTGAGACTAGAAACAACAAACTTGGTGCTTGTCCTAACTATAGGAATTATGGTTCCTAGATGGGCTTGAATAACCTAAACTTTGAAGGCAACTTCCTCATTTGATCTAACAAGAAAAGTGGCTCACGTTTACTAAAAAGGAATCTTGATAGAGCATTGGTGAATGATTGGTGGACAGACTAATTCCAACTTAGCATAGATATCTTTAATTAACCTCTTATACCTGATCATAATCCTATTGAAATTCACAACCTTTCAGGTGCATCACCAAGACATGTTCCTTTTAGGTTCTTTAATCATCTTACTAAATTTAAAAAGTTTAATGGCAACATTGAATCCTATATGAATGACCAAATCTAGGGTTTTAAGTAGTATAAATTGACTTAGAAGCTTTATCTACTTAAACAACAATTGAAGATGCTTGCTAGGAGACATCACTTTATGGATAAGTAAGCTGTCCAATGGGCTAGGGAGGATTTGAACTAATTTCAAACCATGCTTAGACACAGCCCTTTAGATGCTAATTTTAAGGATAATGGGACACAATTTCTAAGCTCGTATACTAATCTTTTAGACTCTCATTTTTCAATATTAAGGCAGAATGTTAGAACCTTATGGTTGAAGTAAGGGGATTGCAATTCAACATGCTTTTATAATCCCCTTCTTGGACGAAGGAATAGGAATAAGATTTTCTAGTTTATTAACTAAAATGGCTAGGTTCTCAAAGCATAAGATGATCTTAAAAAGGAGGCATATGAATACATTTAAATTATACTTTAAAGGCATCATATGAGGTATGATACTACAATTCCTTTAGACACATTCATGTCTTCTAACCTATCTAGTGAAACCTGGCTTCACTTACTAGGGAGGTAAGTTCTAAAGAAATTGGGTAGGGTTTAAGACAACGGAATCCTAATAAAGTCCCTGGACCTGATAGATTCAATGCCTTCTTCTTTCAATCCTTCTAGAGCATGTTAATGGAGCAAACTATCAAAATTGTCTAGGAATTCTTCCATATTGACATATAGTTAAAGCAGATAAATAAGACCTTTATTTTCCTCATTCCTAAATGTCCTAACCCTTCAGGGCTTAAGGATTATAGGCCAATATCATACTATAAAACCGCTTATAACATCATTGAAAAAAATTCTTGCAAATAGATTGAAAGGTATGTTAGATCAACTCATCAATCCATCACAGGTAGCTTTCATTCAAAGAAGGAATATAGGTGATAACATCCTTTTGGTATAAGAGCTTTTCAAAGACCATAGAAAGAGGATGATTTCTGAGAATAGTGCAATAAAAATTGAAATTTCATAAGCTTTATGATACAGTAGAGTGGTCATTTATTAAGGAGATGTCGAATACTTTCAGTGTTCCACCAAGATTTATCAATTGGTTGATGCAATGCCTTACAACTACTTCATATGCTGTATTAGTGAACGAAGAACCTTCCTTATGCTTTTAAGGACAGAGGGGATTGAGACAAGGGGACCCACTTCCCCTTATTTGTTTACCTTATGTATTGAGACATTAACCAGACTGACTCAACATAGAAGTGATCATGGGAGCATATTTAATTTTCATAGCAAATGCAAAAACTTTTACATGTTCAACCTTGCCTCTAAAGATGATTTAATTCTCTTTTGTAGGGCTAATAGAGATTTAATTAGGCTACTAATGAAGTTCCTAAAGACTTATGTAGGCCTTTTAGGTTTAGCAATCAATCGAACTAGGTGCCAACTTATTATCTCTAATTTAGCTAGGATAGTCTTGGATGAGCTGAAACTTTTAGTAGGTTTTACAAGTTGTTCTCTTCCTATCAAGTATTTTGAACTACCTATCATTTCTTCTAAAACTTTATATAAGGATTGTGAGATGATTTTGGAAAAAAATTTAGAAAAGAATTGGTAGTTAGTGTAATGGACAGTTGTTCTCAGAGGGAAGAGCACAATTAATTATCTCCATAATTTGTAGCATGCATGTATATTAGTCCTCCCATCCTGTTCTGCCT
Source organism: Pinacopodium congolense (assembly GCA_028565735.1). Lineage (NCBI taxonomy): Eukaryota > Viridiplantae > Streptophyta > Magnoliopsida > Malpighiales > Erythroxylaceae > Pinacopodium > Pinacopodium congolense. The sequence continues at coordinate 7,540 of JAOXYD010047095.1, read as the reverse complement.
AAGCAACTAATTAAGGCCATTAATAGGAATTTGAGGAAGTATCTTTAGTGTAGCGATGTATTCAAGCATGCCAATAATAAGGTTAAATGGTTAGATGTTTTCCTACTTAAAGAGCTTAGAGATTTATAGGTTTGATTTATTAGTCTTGTTACTAAGGTGAGTTTGGCTAAGTGGCTTTAGAGATTTCATAAGGATAAGGAGTCCCTACGGGTGAAATGGATGCATGTTTACTTTATAAAGAACCAGAATATATGGCATACCAACTTGGTGAGTCGTCGCAAACTCCTAAATAATGAAATTTACCTAACCTTACTATATAGTGAGGGTGAGCTAAGGTCAATCCCACATGAAGATAGAGTATGTTAAATTTATTCTAATGTTGCCAAAAAGGAAAAAGAAAAACCCTGAATGTGAAGACATTAAACTAAACACTAAAGATAATTAACAAAGAAGAAACAAGCAAACAAGAAATAAATAACAAATATAAAATGTTGGGTGGAAGTTAAATATGAGATTTTGGGCTTATAATCGATCCTTGAAATAGATAAATTGTGATTGGTCTAAGATGCTAGCCTACAGGTTTAAACAAGCTCTCAAACCTTCAGTTCCACCATTTTTAGATAAGTTCTATACAATAGAAAACTTATCCCTAACCACACGACAGCCTAGAATAAGTTCTCTAGATTTAACGATGCAACAACTTTAAGAACTAGGGAATGACTAGTCTAAATCATAATTACGTAGGCTCGACTATGTAGCCTAGATGATTGGAATCCTAGATTAGATTGATTAGGTTCACTGACAAATTCAACTAATCTATTGCCACTTATGCTATTAGTTACAGACAATTATTTATCATAAGCCTTTACCTAGCAATTGAACTAGAAATCATACCTAGGGTAGCTAATCCTAAGCATTAATCCTTAATTCATATCATTTAATTAGAATTTAGATTCAATTCTAACCTAAATCACAAATCCATATCAATTCCTAATCAATTCTCACAATTATTAAACTAAAATCCCTTTAATATCTTCCAACCTAAGACTAAACTAGCTGGACATTATAAAAATAATTAAAACAAAAAATAAACAAACTAATAACATAATAAAATTACACATAAGGGGTTAAAATAAAATAAAACATAAGAAATTAACAAACTAAAAGTTGGAAAATAACAAAAACATAATCTATTAACCAAATATTAAAGGTTCATTACAAACATTTAAACAAACTTAAACTAAATACATAGAACAATAAAAAAGAAAGAATTTAATAAAAATAAATGAAAGCTAACACAACCTAAAACAAGGAAATATATATGTTAAAATGAAAAAAAACACAAAAATAAGAAATGAAAAAAATGAAAGACAAGCAAAGAAGAAAGAAAAAATTAAAGAAGAATGAAAAGGGTAGGTGAAGGCCAAATCTCTCCCTCAAAATGAAGCTGCTCCTATTGAATATGAATATCTAGCTGCCCACTCCTTAAAGCCTTCTAAAGGCTTTCTTTTTTTCTTTCTTTCCTAGGGCTATGTGCCCTCATTTTACAAAAAGAGCTCTCCACTGATGTTTTTGCTAAGAAAAGACAAAAACCAAAGCTTGAAGTTTAAGTAGCAAACCCTCATTTTACAAAAAGGAACTCTCCTCTGATGTTTTTGCTAAGAAAAGACAAAAACCAAAGCTTGAAGTTTAAGCTTTAGTTTTTTTCTTTTCTTAAGCTTGTCTTTTATTATTGTATTAGTGGGACACTTTTCCACTTGGAAGAGCTCCTTTAATATTTTTGCCCTTCAGCAGGGAAAATCTCTCTCGTCAGCCTTTATTTGGATGGCTTTGTAATTTAATGCATTGGGAAGCGTGTTTTCCATGTTTTGTATGCTAATATTTCCTTTCCTTTCATGATTTTCATTTGATTTTTTTTTCAAATCACTTCTAATCTTCTTTCTTTTTTTTTTCATAAATTTGTGTCTAATAATTAAATCTACAAGGAAACACAATATAAACACAAAATAATCATTTAAGAATCAAAATAGAGTTGAATTCATGTTGAAATGTATATAAAAATATCATATAATTAAACCATTATCAAATACCCCCACATTTAAACTATTACCTGTCCTCAAGCAATAAATTAAATGCTTCACTTTAAAATTTTGATCAAGAATTAATAGTTAATTAAGCACAATAGAAATCTTCACTGCCTTTTTTTGCCCCTTAAACTTCAAGCTTTGGTTTTTGTCTTTTCTTAAGTTTTTCTTTTATGCTTGTATTAGTGGGACACTTGTCCACTTGGAAGAGCCCCTTTAATGTTTTTGCTCTTCTAGTGAATTAAAGCTTGTTGTCCACTTTAGCATTTTAGACTTCCTTTGACTCTTGCCTTGCTTTCCTTTCCTTTCCTTTCATGCTTTTTACTTGATTTTTTTTTTGTTTCAAATCACTTTTAATCTTCTTTTTTTATGGGCATATATTTGTTTCTAATAATTAAATCTGCGTGGAAACACAATATAAACACAGAATGAGCATTTAAGAAAAAAATCATATAATTCAACCCTATCACAACCTCAGTAGCCCTAGTTCTTGGAGTACAAAGAAAATGTTAGGGGATAAGGGACAAGAAGAGGGTTGCCATAGTTTATAAGGTCGGTAAAGGTGAGAAAACTTCTTTTAGTTTGATAATTGGACTAATTCAATGTAATCCTACATCCTGAGTTGAATACCTTCAGGCACATCCTACCTTTAAATTCTAAGGTGTGTAAGGTTGTTCAGGGGGCTACTTGAGTGCTAAAATCAACAATGTTGAATGTTATGCAACCTTTGGTTCCTAGCTACTACTTAGATTCATTAAGGGAGGATAGTGGCATAACAACTGAATTATTTTAATTCCTTTCATAGGAATTCTTGTAAGGCCTTATTTAGGGATGAGGGAGACAAGATATGATGGTACAAACTAGTTTGGTGTAGATATAAAGTCCCCAAGGCAACCTTCACACTTTGGTTGGCTATAAGACAAAGGTTGATGCTCTTTAGTAGATACAAAGGGGCCATTAACTTGGATCCTTGATGTAGACTTTGCAATCATCCATTGGAGACTTTTGACCATCTATTCTTTCAATTCCCTTATACCTCTAAGCTATGGAAAGTGATCTTAACTATTCTTATATGGATATTGTTTCTTAGGCTAGCTCCATTCGATCATTGTCTAAGCATGACTATATAGCTTTCAAGGTGTGTTTTTGGCTAGGCTACCTACTCAATTTAGAATGAGTAAGACTAAAGTCTAGGCAAGTTAGGAGCTTTATTTTTGACATTTGTAATTGGATTAGAGAATAGCTAAGTGTAGAAAAAACTTCCTTGGATTATTATGGTGTTTAATAGTTGGAGTTTAGTCTATGATTTATGTATTTAATGGTGATGATATACTCTTTGGATGCTCCTTGTATCTCTTGTTAGGATTTGGACTATATTAACTTAATTCTTTTATATTTCTAAAGAAAAAATAATCTTTTTCAAGTGAGTTTGCTAGTGCTTATAGTTTGTTGGTAGAAAAGACTAAGCCTATAATAGTTGATATTAGAGCTAAAGTGAACACTCTTTAGAGTACATTGCTTAGAAGATAGCAGGATTAAGAAGTGAGACTACCCACATTAAGGAACCTATGACGCACTCAAAGCAAGGGATATCAAGGTTAAAGGAAATCTTGGTGCTTTATGAGCTTATGATAGTTGAAGCGTAACAAAAGTTTGAGGAGATAGATCAAAGCATCAAGTAGTCAAAGAAGGGAAGAGAAAATCTTCATAAGGAGATGCAAACTTCCTTAAATGAAGCTTTTGTAAATGTCTAGAATAAATAAATTCCTTGGAAGGGATTCTCCTAGCTAAGATTACTCGATTGAGGGAAGAGTTTGAGAGTCTTTGATGGCATATATACGAACATGCCTGTATTTTGAATAAAATATCGAAGAATCACAAATAAATAATACTTATATGTAGCAAAGCAAGTGAACTTATCACTACATATTATAGTTAAAGAGAGTCCAAGTGTCAAATCCATAAGGACTATGATTACTATTAAACTCTTATCTTTACAATCTAACCTACTCAATGAATGATTAGTTGATTAATTAACGACAAGAAATTAAATAACTAAAGGAAAATCCAAAGACAAACCCACAAGAATTAACAAGCAATAACATAGTCAAGATTTGGATAGTTAATTCCCCCTTAAGATGCATTTGTATTCATCACTTAACCTTGATTAAACATGTTTTCTAGATGTTAATAGACCGTAGGTTCCTTAAGATAAATCTCACACTCTCTCGAGTTATGTAATTATATCCAATTTGATAAATCACATGAAAGTTCGCTCTATCTTGACCTATCAATGGAATGGATTAATTTGTTCTATGGAACCTATTATTTCAACTAAATTCACACCTAATCTAGGAATTTTATGTTAACATATCTCTAGGTTCTCATGTAAGATGCATCGCTTATGGATTGCTCATATTCACACATTCGTTTTTTCAATCTAAACATAAGTAATCACACCATTAGAATTAAAGTTTATGTTTGCATAATATTCAAAACCAATTTCATTAAATCCATAAAAAATCCAAATCAAATATAGAAATTCAATATTTAATCTGTAAAACTACAAAATACTACATCCTAAAGTTCATAACAATCTAGATCTTACAAGAAATTAAGTTCTAAACATAAAGAAAACAACAACAACAACAATCAAATAATAAGTAGGGATGAAGGAGCTTGTGGTAAAGATTCTTGAATCTCTTAAATCCATTGTGACTATTATTTTGAAATTCAATCTTGATCTACAATTTCTTGATGTTTATTCTATCTCCTCTAATCTTACTAAAATCCTTGTTAAGACGACTTAAGAATTACCTCTGAGGTCTTAATAGTTTCTAAGAGTGTCCAAAGAATTAAAAACAATAAGAAAATAACCTAAATTAGGTTAAAAGGCATGATTCACCATTTGCCTACAGGGTGGGGCTCACCACGTAGCCTTTTATTAGTCAATTCCCATGGTCATGGCTCACCTTATGGGTTCATATCGGAATTTTCAGCTTTCATCTCTCTTCGATCTTTTTTCTTTAACTCTTTCTCCGCTCATCCTTTTGCCATGATATTTAGTGTGGAGCTTCCTAACTGGATATTCTTGCTTTCCAATTCAAGTCTGTGTCTTTTCCAATCCTAAAGTTACATGAAATTGCTTACCAATATCCTCTACATTGGAGATGGTACTAGTTTAGACTTCTCTTGCTCTTCTCTTTTTACACTCTTTATAGCTCGTCATATGACCTTGATATTTGATGTGAGACTTCATGATAGAAGTTCCCTGATGCTTTAACTCCTCGTATTGAATCCACATCTCTTGTAACTTCAAAAGTACATTAACATACTCACCCTCTTGCAAAACATAAACAATCATTTGAAGCAACTTAAGTAACATCTTATTCAAGAATAAACTAAATATGCACACAAATCACATGGAATTAACCCTCAAACCTATGATAATCATTATGAAAATATGCCTAAAAGATGTATAATTAGGGTCTTATCAATCTCCAGTGAGTTACAAGAGATGTAGGATTAGGTAATCCTTTGCAAGAAGGTATTTGTTAAAGGGTAAAGCATTGCTTTACCTACAATAGTCGCTACTCCTCTAAAGGTAGATGTTTTAAAGCCTAAGTTATATAAAGGGATAAGCAATAAGGATGAAGTTTATAATTTCCTATAGATCTTGGGTCAATAATTTAAGGTACTTGTTATTATTACGGATGTTAAGAAAATATACAGTGTCACACTCTACTTGAAGGATACCGTAATGGTACGATAGAGAAGGAGGCATAGTGATATAGAGAGAGGTACTGTACCATCAATACTTAGGATGAGCTTTAAGATGGAATTTAAGAAATAATTCTATCTTAAGAATGCTAAAGAAGAGATGAGAGCCAAACTAAAGCATCTCCAACAAAAACAAAGTATACAAGATTATGTGAGGGAATCTCCAAAGTACTTTTATAAATCTAATAGTGCGCAAATCATACATCGTTTAGGCATGCTTTCATGGTGATAATCTTAGGTTTGAGAGATAATTCCATGAGATTTGTATCATAATTGGTTCTTTCTTGAAAAAGATGTTGCTTAGGTTTTTTTTGGTGATTGTTTATAGGATTGTAGTGAGAAATTGGATGCATTTTTAGAATTACAGGAGTTGTAGAATCAATTTGAGAGCAAAAGCATCATACCATGGATTCCACACCAAATATTAAGGGCATAAGACAAACGATGGACAATTCAATAAGAAAAAAACAAGAAACGTAAAAGTTAGAGAGCTCACGGGTAGGCTCATGGTTGTGAGCCTGACAATGAATTCTATCCAAAAAATCACACACCTTAACTCATGGTTCTGAGTAGGAAGTGACTTAGTCAGGTTCCTTTGCATATTTAACCTAATTTTAAATCTTTGCTTAGGGAATTTTTATCCTTGGATGCCAATAGCAGCCACCAAAGGTCAAAAGGTGAATTCCAAGCGATGTTAATAAGTTTTTTAGGCAAGATTGAAGAAGAAAATTGGATCAAAAATCAAAAGAAGTGAAGATCAAGAGGATTTTCCAAAAAGAATTATAGAGGATTCAAGTGATTTAATCATTATAAACATAAGCCTTTTTGTCCTTACTTTCTTTATGATTTTTGTTAATGTTTTCATTTTGTTAATGAACTAATTATCTTGTAGGATCTAGGTGATTATGAACCTTAAGATGTAGTGTTTCTCATTATTCCTTTGATTCATTATTGAATGTTCAAATTTTTTCTTGTATTTATCTATTGGATTAATGAATTAATTGTTAATTGCTAGATGAACGTAATTGATTTCATGTATTTAGCTTGAGAGATTAGATATATGAATAGATCAACCTATAAGTAATGAATCTTTCATAGAGGCTTAGAAATAGGCTTACATGAAATTTTTTGATTAAGTTTGAGTTTAATCAAAATAATAAGTTCCATAAAATACGTTAACGCATTCAATTGACATTTTGAGATAAGGAGAACTTTTGCTTAATTTATCAAGGGAATTAGAATTACATAACTTGAGATATAATGTAGTTCAATTTAGGGAACCAACCATCTAACAAAATTTGGATGATTCTTTGAATAAAGTTGAGTGATTAACCTGGACATGAACATAAACTTGTCTTAGGGAGATTAACAATGTAACAACCACATATCCCTTGAAATGATAGGTGGGTATTACTTAAGATAGGACTTAAACATATCAAAATAATACAAAACATTGCCAGAATTCAATGTAACAGCACAATGAATTTATCTTAATTAAAGTTATTATATTTCCAAACTCTTAAACAAAATAGTACATATCTTAAGTTCAAATATGCTCTGTGTTTTACAATATTTCCAAGATGTTAACAAAATACATCGTGTCTCATATTATGACATACAACTCAAACATACATTCCCAAATAAAACACATTCTTCATTGGTCATTGTAGTTGTTA
>JAOXYD010047066.1:0-13485 GCA_028565735.1 Pinacopodium congolense | reverse complement strand
TAACATTTTAAAAAAATCATGCATTTTAATGAAGTTCATTCATTTTTAAGAAACTCAAACTCCCCTTCAGTAAAAAATTTTTCAAGATTTCAAAGACATCCTATAATCAACCAAAAATTCTAATGATATGCCTCAAACATAAAAAGAATTATACAAAATCTAAATGCCATCTCATGAGCTTTTCAAAATACATCCTTTAGGGAACTTACAAGGCATGATGTCTAGTTTTAAAAATTTCAATGCATTATCAAACTTTTTACAAAAACCAAGCATGGAGGTGACTCATCAAATTTCAAAATCTTGAGACCTCTTTTAAAGTTTTATAAAAGCCTCCAATTTTATAACATCAAGACTCCTCCAAAATAAAAGCAATAATTTTGATTTAAAAAATTCAAAAATCAGGACATTAATCAATAATTCTGAGAAAAATTCATGAAGTTAAACAAAATAAAAAATTATGATAAATTTCTAAATATCTCTATTTGCTTCCTTAAAAAATTTCTAATGCAAATGTGAAGTCATGTAAAATCAACAAATCATCCATAAAACAACTAAACACTCAAGAATCAAAATGCTAAGCATCTAAAAAGTTCATACCAAAAACAATTAATAGGATATGATTAAGATAAACATCACTAAAATTGTTTTAAAAATCAATCTAGGCTCCATTATTCATGATTCCAAATCATTTGTAACAATTGAAACATCAATCTTAATTCAAATAATCATATAAATCCAAAACATCAAATCATGTTTATTTCATCTTATAAACAATGTCAGGGCACCAAATTCCACATGATTTCTTCTTCCTTGGTTTAGCAATGCATCTTTGTGATTTTCCTCTTCTTATGCTCTTAAAGATACCCTTAATGGGCCTACAAAATAAATTTAACAGACCTTCAGTTCCCACATCATCTTTGGTCCATATTGGTTATCTATATACTAATCTTAACCATTTAGTGAAATATTTACATTTCTTAACTGGTAATAACAATGATGATTAACATGCCCAAAGCATTTACAGTATGAACAAAACAAAAGTTTAAATGATATGTATCATACCTAGGTCTAGATTCATTATAACTTCTAGATGCATCATAACCATGATAATAAGACCTAAAATTGTTTCTACATGGATTTCTAGCTCTAAAAATTCTTCTTTGATGAAACTTTTGCTTAGAATATGCATATACATGTTCTTAGAAAATTTAAAATGCATACGAGGTGCATGAGTGTAAGTAGAATTTGCCTCACTAGTGGTCTAAATGTATCATTTTGATGATAATGTGTATTTACAAAGAAATTATGTCAATTTTTAGGTATATGCACATTATTTCTAAATGAAGACCTGGATTCATAGATAAACGCATGACGATTCTTCCTAGATGGGAGCTCAATGATGATGATCTAGATGAAACATTTTCTAATAAAGGGTTAATCACATTTTCATCCTTTAAATTCCTACCCTTTAAAAAATGTTTTTACTAAATGAAGGTTCATTACTAGTATAGCTTAGACAATATTTATCAAAATTTTGACTTCCTAACATTGATTTAAAATTTTCCTTTCCCTTGGTAATGTTAGACAGTGAATTATTAATAAGATCTATTCTCTTCTACTAATTTTTGCACATCACTCTCATTGGCTTTTTTTAATTTTACTTCATTTCTAAGTCACTCATTTCTACTCTACATGCATCTAGTAGTTTCAATGTTTCCTTATACCTAGTAGACAAGTTCTTACTTTTCTTAAGCAAAACTTTCAAATATTTTACTAATTCATCATAAGGCAAATTGTCTATATCATAATAAGAATTAGAGCAAGAAGATTCATCATCATTAGAAGTATTTGTAGAAGTACATGCCTCATCATCGAAGAACTAAATATGTGTTACTACATTATGCTCTCTTTCCTACTCTTCTACTTGACCTCCCTATGTTTCTTGTAATAAGCTCCACATCTCTCAAGCATTTTCATAACTTGGAACTTTTTTAGATACTTCTCTACTTATAGCACAAAGCAAGATATATACAACTTTTGATTAAATAAAATAGGCTTTTCATCTATTTGTGTCATTGTAATTCGTTCTTCAGTGCTAAAATCTCGATATTATTCACAACTATTGTTTTTGCGGAGATGTATGGTCCATTTTCTAAAATATCCCAAAATTTTTTACCTAAGTTTATGAGGTGGCTTTTTATCCTAATTTTCCAATCTTTAAAATTATCTCCACTAAAAAAGAGGTATAATTAAATTATATACCATATTATCTTTGCTCACTAATTCATTAGAATTATATTTGTATGAGACCTAAATTTTGATACTAATTTTTGGACCTATTTAGCACCTAAGAGGGGTGAATTAGGGGATTTCAAAATTTTCTTCCAAGTTAATCAACATAAAATCACCAATTTTCTAATATGTGGAAGTTAGAATTCAATTCCTAATTCTACAAATTAAGCTATATAAATAAAAATTAAATAACTTATAAATAAATTTATAAACATAATAGAGTAAGGAAAGAGAGAACACATACAATTTATATTGGTTTAGAGATGTCTACTTTCTCTTATGTTCGATCCCTAACAAACCTTGCTGAGAATTTCACTATATCTAAAGAAATGTAACATTAGAAATATAGCTCCTTTTAAAGACTCAATGATAACCTTTCCCTTTTAATTTTTTCTAGGATTAAAAATAACCTATCTCTTACACTCCTTTTTCTAAGGTTCAAGGATAACCTTACTATATTCTCCTTTTTATGGCTCAAGGATAACCTTACTTTTAAAAATCACTCATAATATTTTCAACTCATGAACTTCACTTATCATATACACGCTTCACAAAATACCTTCAAACTTTGTCACTCTTAAATTACGAAGGTATAGAAAGGGGCTCATTCACACTAAGAATGAATGAAATATCAAACTAAAAACAACTTTTCAACACTCATACAAAAACACAAATAAAACTTCACCTAAAACTTATCAAAAAAGCTTACAAAAGCTTAATCTCTTTGTATGAATGTTTTTTGCACATTTAATGCATAAAATTCATATAAAAACACATATTTATAGGTGGGAAATCTCGAATTAGCTATTTATGACCATTGTGAAATGTTCAAAAGCATTCAAATAATTTTCCTATGGAGAAATAGTCTTTAGAACTTAAAATTTGAAAATCAATGACAATTACTATTGAGCAACAATGGTGTCCTTAATGTACTACTGTTATAGTACCACTTGAACGTGGGTAGCATAACGATGCCATTGATCTTTTGGTGAAACCATCATTATGCTTCTGAAAAACACTTCAAACTATTATAATTCAATTTCTTAACTCCCTTATGCAATCTTAACACAGTCCAAACATCTTTAATCATATCTTAACACCATTTTCACACGCTCACATTAATTTATACAACTTTTAATCTAGTCAATCTTATTAATATAATTTCCAACTTTTCTTAATCACTTATCCTAATCAATTTCAATTACAAATTTCATAATTTTCCAATTCACGTAACCTTTAATCACTTCAAATATTCTAGCCACTTTATTTATCTCATTCATTCGCTTCAACATAGAAGTCTTACCAAATTGCAATCTCACATTCACTAACTATTTAACCTAATTGTTCATTCATTAACTCATAACGCATAAAATCACATATAAGCATTCACTTATCCATGTATCAAGAGGATTTTTAACATACCAATCACATACAATAACTCTTGATTATGTATCTTATATGCAACAACCCGAACATGAATCTAATATACATGAAGTAATCCCTTTTAACACTATGATAAGACCACGGAGAAGACTTACACAAAAACTTATAACATAAAACCTATAACTTCTACTATTTTGGATCTTCTTCAGTTATCTTGATCTAATGATTCTCTTTAAATCTTAGTCTTCAACCATCTCAACATCCTTCAACGGTTCAGTAAAAACTTCAAATCACGTTCTTTAATTCAAAGGTGCCACAATATGCTTTTCCAACATGCATCTTCATGACTTGTTTGCATCAAACCTATCTTAACATAACAAAATCAATAAACATATTAGCAAAATTGTTTCATCATCATCAAAATAAAGGTCAAACTACCCTAGGTCCAACAACATTCATTTTTGTATTTCATGTTCCTTAATGAACATTGTATGATATTTATGATGTTACAACTTTATTATTTTCATGTGTCCTTTTTAATTTTTTGTATTTTTTAACTTTTTTTAATTAGCTACAAATAGTCTCCATCACATTCAAATTGATATATACACATCTTATATCATTCAAGGGAGTACTCCTATTCTCATTTTTCCCTTATTGTATTATTATTAGGAATAATGTTTATTTTAAGTGTTGGGGACGAAGGGACTAAGATTCAATTTTCTTGCACTTGATATTATTGTGAATGTAAGAGTGATATCAGTTTTATTATATTTTTCTCAATGCATGATAATTTATGAAAATTTATTTTTTTTTAAAGCATATCATTGAAATTATTCATTATAATTTTGACTATTTTAGTGATTCAATATGTTTTTGTGATTAATTAGGAGTGTAGGTGAACAAGTGACTTTACTTTATGACTTTAGAAGATCAATACTTGATGAAAACTATGATTTTCTATGTGTAAAATACATATACATAGGTGACTTTGACTTCTTATAATAAGCATTTTTATCATCAAAGAAAAGAAAATAATAAATAATAAAAAATAGCCACATGTGTGTTTTATGAAAAAGTGAGTAAAAGTCAAATTCACTAAACTAGCTTCGTATTAAAATAAAAAAATCAAAGTTAAATAGTGGTGTTAGTAGCCAGCTGATAATGGTGACTTAATTGACTAATCAGAGGTATTCATGAAAATGTGTTTATCTTCGTGTAAAAACACTCTGTGATTTTCAACAAAGCCTTCAAAGCTCATAATTAAAGTTTATATTTCATAAATAAATAAAGGATGTTAATGTGTTTGAAATTTTAAACATATTGTTTTATGTGTATTGATTTTATACATAAGATTGTATTTTATGAATTGAGATGAAGTTTGAAGAAGTCTAAGGTAAATTAAATCCACTTGCCAATGGATATGACTAATAGATTTCATAGCATTTTGATGATCCTTTATGATTGAATGACTAATAAAAACTTTTCAATGGTTATAATTGATAAGATTTTTAATTTTCCTATAATTATTTTCTACTTGAGATTGGATGATGAATTGAGTTGCTTGAGGACAAGAAATATTTTAAGTGTGAGTAAATTACTAGGGGTATAGTTTATAGTGTTTAAAAGCATGATTTGTTATGTGTTTACCCTTATTATAGTGTTAAGTGTTTCAATTTACAATAATTATTGTTTATTTTGTAGGTTTGTGCTAAGGAAAGGAGATTGTGTAAAAAGGATCAAGTATGGTGCATTTTCTAGAAGAACAACGTGTATCCTTAACGATGCCATTGTTGTCATCTTCCAACCACCATTAATGTCATTACAAGAGAACAAATTGAGTGGTAAACAATGTCATTGATCCCTAATTCCTAAGGTCATTGAAGTCTATAGATGCATCTTCTAGCAAAGATTCAAGGAACAAGTATGATAGTTCACACATTAATTAACCCTAGATTTACATAGGATGTATGTAAGCACTTATTCGAACTTTATAGTAGACTCTTAGTCATACTTTAGTTAGCGCTAATTAGCTTATATATTTTTTTTTCTCTCTTTTCATATTAGCTTTATATTTTGCCTTGTTTTAGCTTTCAATCAATTGTAATAGATATTCATAGTTGCTACTGAGGATTATAGAGGTTAGATCAAGGTGATTTAGAATTAGAACGTAATTGGGAGCATTTTTTGGTATTTTCCAAACTTTGATTTCATTATATTGTAACTTTATTTTTGTTTTAAGTAATAGATATCTATGTTATGTTTCATACTTTGTGATTATTAATTAATATTTGCATCTAAATTTTTTATTAGCTAAGGGTAGGTTAGTAGATTTTTTAATTGGGTTATTTTGCATGATTTATATGTCAATATTTTTTTTATTTAAGTGCTTAATTCTATAGTAAGCTGACCATTTAAAGTAGAGTCATAAATAACTAAGTATTCAATAAATCTATAGAAAAATTAAAAAACAAATCAGTGAATGGCCAAATTCTAGTTAATTTTGAAATAGGGATTTTAGGATTAAACTTCTTAAGTATTATAACCTAAGTTAGTTATATAATCAAATTGTGAAATAGGATTGATAAAGATAGGTTACATAGTTAACCACAATTATGTCTTGATTCATGAAGATCCCTTAAATTAGGCAATACAATTATTTTTAACTCAATTAAATCATCAAAACCCAAAAAACTTAGCCGTACATTTGATTTGGTAATTATCAATTGCATTTTAATTTCTTTTGCATTAATTAAAAGTAGTTTAATTTAGTTTAGAATTTTTTTGATTTAATCAATCAAACAATTTGAGTTCTCTAAATAATTGGAATCTAAGTGACCTAGTAGTTGTAATTAAACCCTCATGAGATGATAACTTAGACCTAATTTAAATTTATTATATTACTTGCCTATAAGTTGGTTTAAAGTTAAAATTGGATTAAAAGAAGTATAGTAGGAAAGACCACAACAAAAGTCATATCTTACTTTATTGCTTTCATCCATTTTTCTTTATTAAGGCTAGAAAAAGCATCATTTATATTATTTTACTCATCTTCTTCCTTTGGGATAATCATGTGAATTTCTTCTTTAATTTTAAATTGGCGTCAAATAATTATTCTGTGATTAGTTTGATATAATTGAGGTTCATTAGGAACATATTTATAAACATCCTGGTTAATCCCACTCGGATTATATAAAATAAATAGACTTTCACTAGAAAGCAATGTGAATTTATCTTAAATCAATTCTTCATTTTTTTTATTGCTCATATTTGAATGAAATAGCCTTAGTTAATTCTCCATAATATAATAATTTACATTAAGTATCTCATATAAGGATAGGTCTTTACCTATCTCGTCCTACCTTAAAAAATCATTCTCTATAAATATGATATTTTGGGATTCAAAAACAATTATTCTTCCATCACTTTGTTCACTTATGAACATATACCCTTTTGAGTGTTCAGAGTATCTAATAAAGATCTTTTTTTTCCCTTTAGGTCCTATTTTCCTATATTTATGAGCGAGATCATGAACATAGGCAACATAACTCTCAAGGCTTAAGTTTGTCATATCAAGTTTTCTACCTGTCCATAAATAATATAAGGCATAGTTAAATAATTTTGTAAGCACTCAATTAATTACATAAGTGGTTGTTAGTAAGGTATCACCCCAAAAGGTGATTGTTAAATTTTCTTGTGTCAATATGGATCCAATCATTTTTAATAACATCTTATTTCATCATTCAATGATACCATTTTAATATGGAGTTAGAGGAATAGTGAATTTCCTTTCTGTTTCCTTTTTATCACATAATATTTTAAACTTATCAAACAAGATTTCTTGTCCTTAATCAATACTCAGTGCTTTTATTTTCTTAACTAATTGATTTTCTACCAAATTTATATATTTTATTAAACAATCTAATGCTTTTAATTTGTGAGAAATCAAATAGACTTGACAATACTAATTATAGTAATCTATAAAAGTGATGAAATACATAGGTCTAAGTCTTTAACTTACATTTATTTGATCACAGAAATCTGAATGAATTAATTGTAATGGATATGTAGCTTGTGATCCCTTTTTAACTGAGATTCTTGACATTTTACTAGTAGGACAATGTTTACAAGTAGGTAAATCTTCTTGATTTGCATACCTAATAAGCATTCCTTTGCTAATTGATTTATTCAATTTTAACTAATGTGATATAGTCTAGTATGTCATATAATTGTATTAAAATTGGAATTACTAGATGAATCAAATAAAGAATAACTAATATTATCACTTGCATCAATAATATCTAGAATTATGAAATCATCTAATGTAATAGGAAGACCATACTAAATCTTTTTTAGATACAAATCCATTGTATTACTATTAAATTTTACATTACAACCAATTTTAACTAAGATTAACATAGATGCAAGATCTATCAAATCTTTAGAGCATACAATACTTTAGGTAATATTAGAGAATAGCACCATACATATGTAACTTACACGTGTCAATCCATTATACAACAACTTTTAAGTTGTCTCATATATAAATCTATTGTGTTTCATCTGGAATTATAGATAATTCTATAAAAGTATTTCTATCCCTTGCTATATGATTGATTACTTCTAAGTTTGCAGTCTGCAAAAGATTTGGTTCAGTTAGAAAGATCAAATAAAAGACATTCATAAAACAAATGTCTCTGCTATAAGATTGTAGCTGCTTAGGCTCATTATAATCATGGGTAAATTGATGCTTATTGCCACAATTATGGCATTTAAGTATTTTCATGTTCATCTTCTTAAAATATTGTTTTATTTTTATACTTTGATTCCACTTATCTTTTTACATATCTTGAGAAATGTAGTTAAGCCTTTTATTCTTTTTCCACTAAGGCCCATTGTAATGCTTATGTTTCTTATTTGAAGTTCCATATGAGTTAGAACTAATAGCATATACCTCATAACTCATTTTAGAAACTTTAAGATTTTTTTCCTCTAAGACGAGATACCTTGTAGAGTCTTCCATTGTCTTGATGTTTTTATTGTACTTCAATTGCACTTTTATATGCTCCCAACTCTAAGGTAGAGAATGAATTATAGTTTAAACTTGTTGCATCAGACAATATATAACCATCATCTTGTAACTCAGTTACTATATTTGACATAAGTCTCGAATGCTTTTGCATTACATGATCTGGATGCTTAGTATAAATGTTAAACTTGATAGTGAGTGACCTCAATTTAATCATGGTGGTCCTTGCAGAATGTGTAGCAAAAATAGATCACATGTCTTTAGAATATTAGTATTTCTTAAACTCGCACATTATATTATTTTCGATACTACTCAATAATATAATGTGAGCTAAAGAGTTCTCTTCTTCCAAGTCTCATATTTACTACGATCCCTTTTATGTTGAGTTATATTACCATCTTCAAGAATATTCATAATTATATTGAATGGTTTTAGAACCTCTTACTCTTACTATATATATTGGATTTTAATGTTTCATATCTCATAATTGTCATTATTTAATTTATCACTTTTGATGAGTTCAGTGACAATATTCTTTAATGCAGTACCTATATTTAAAACATTAAGTTTATAAAATAAGATAAAAATATTATAAAGACGCATTATTGTCATGTCATTTATACATCAAGTGAATAATCAAAATTCAATTACTCATAAAATAAAGATCACATATATGCTCAATCATCATTAATATAATAATAAAATACCAATTACTATACTCAAATATAATTTAAATAATGGAATCTTAATTTTTAACCAAATAAACAAATTAGTTTATTTTAGTTAGAAGACTTAAATCTAACTTTTATTATAATTATAAACTTATTTCTATTTTTATTCAACTAAACAGTTGTTTAATTTAATTAGAAAACTTATATCTAATTTTTATGCAACCAAAAAATTAGTTTATTTTGATTAAAAACTTATTTTTAATTTTATTTTAATTATAAATTTTATTTTATTTTTATTCAATTAAAATTTTGTTTATTTTAACCAGAAAACTTATTTTTAATTTTATTCAAATAAATTAATTAGTTACTTTTAATTAGAAAACTTATTTTTAATTTTTATTTCAAGTAAATAAATTATTTTATTATAATTAGAACACATATTTCTAATTTAGAAAATTTGTTTCTAATCAATTTTGTATTAGTGGATCTTTAAACCCTCCCTCTGTTTATTTTACTTTTATTTATTTATTATGTATTTATTTTTATTATTAATTATTTTTAAATGGAAAGTGGAGGAGCATAGTGCATGCAGTAGACATTTCCTGCCAAGTGCGTGCAGACCTTACCTCTTCCTTTTTTAACCGTTAACATTTTTGTTTCTTTCTTTCCTATTTTTTCTGTTTCTCTCTTTCTTCACCGTCCTTTGCCTCCTTTTGCTGGCTTTCCCGCCACCCATCACATAGCGACAACCATACTACCGCCTGTCGTGACTCAATTTTTTTATTTTTTATTTTTCCTTCTCTCAACGACAACAAAAACGACAGTAGAGCTATGTTTTTCTTATGTTTTTTGTCTTTTGTTTTCTATTGTCTTTTCACATATCAATAACCACAAGATAGAGAAAAAAAATAAAAACAACAGACATCAACCATATTATCCTTGGGTTTAAGGCATGCTGTGAACCATATGACATTATTTCTATTTTCAAAATTCAAATCTAAGTTTTTTTTTATGGATCTATACACCACATTATTCTTTGTTTTTAGTTAAAAAATATTGAAAATTATAATAATCTAGGTCATCAACAATGGTCAAAATTGCAATAGCATTTATACTAGTCATAAATAGTTGCTTAATTGTTTCTTCTTTCTCAAGTGTGTTTTTTTCCCTACTTTTCTCAACAATACTGTTTTGAAAATTTTCTAAACATTGTTTGAATACTAATTAATAGATAATTAGTACATTGAAAAATATTTAATATTGACAATAACTAAAAATAAAATAAAACACTAAATACTTATTCATATGTAGAAAAATAAAGAACAATATTTTCACCATAATAGACTATCATAAAATTTTTTTAAAAAATTAGATTAAAAATGATATATTTGCTTTATCACAAGCTTAATCTATCATTTTGAAATATTAAGATGCATAGGAAACTAAAAAGGCTTCTCCTAAACCTAATATATATTAGCTTCCAAGTTTTTCTTCTATAAGGAGTTAATAACCTTTTCCCAGACCTAAGGCTTTTTAACTTACAAGTTCTTCTTATATATCAAAGAGCTAAGGAGATGCTTCCCTCTAATGCTCTGATCTTCAATGCCACTTGTGCTCTTAACTTCCCATCTATATCGTTTCTCCCAAGTATTCGATATTTTTTTCATTGAAATCGACATGACTTGTCTTAACTCTTAAATTAATAATGATGGATGTTAATTTATTGCTAACTCTATCAATCTCCATGCTTCTTAGTTATTCTTTTTTTTTATATATATATCACTATTTAATTGGAAGATAGAAAAGGGGAAAAAAAACAGAAATTGGACTTTTGTATTTTTGGAGTTCTTTATTTTTATTTTCTATAAAAATTTAGAAGAGAAAGAAAAAGACCTTCCAAGTAGAAACGAACAATTTCTTAGTAAAATAAAGTATCTAGGTATTGATTCAAGTATAATACTATGTCTGCTTTCTTCTACTAGAAGCAATGAAATTATTCCTTCTAATGAAGGGTACCCCTTTTACCAAGGCTTTGAACTTTTACTTGGTTAAATTTTGGTTAAATTTTGGATCCAGTCTAACGAATAAATCATAGAGTCAGTCTCTTTTAATAAAGTTCCTCAAGGTTGTAGCAAATTTATGTATTACAATGTTAAAGAATTTAAGAATCACACAAATTCAAGATCATTTAATAAGCAATATCTAATTACAAACAATCACTTATGAATTGTTTGAAGTTAGAGAAATCTATTTCAAAATAGAATTCTTTCTCTTCTTTTTAAGGTAATAAACTTAATTATCTTCTTGAATTGACAACTTTACATATAAATTAGGAAACACATCCTCTTAATTTAAAATTGAAAGGACAAGTCATTTCACATAATCCTATCAAAAGATCAAATATTTGTATCATTAATAATATGTGTAAAAGCAATTTTTCAAAGAAGAAGAATACTAAGGACTTTTTGGTTCAAATTTTTATTTTCGTTTTTATTTCTATTATCATAAATATGAAAATTGGTGAAAATAATTTTATTAATTTATGTGCATTTTTTCTCAATTTCTCTGTGTTTCTATTAATTTTTATTTGTTGTTTGCATCAATTGTTATTTTTAGAAAAATAAAAATAATAAACCTAACCAAACAAGAATATATTTTCTCTCTTGAAGATTACTTTTCCTTTTTTTTTTCCTTACATGAAATTTCCCAAAGAAGTGGAATACTAGATTGTTAAAAATGAAAGCTTGGAAGGCTCCAAATTCAATGCTTATCAAAGCCAAGTGAATGCCTTATAAAACAAAGGAATAAAAGAAAAAAAAAGGCTCTCCTGCCTATAATTTGACATAAGAGCATAGAAAAGAAAGCCAGCAAAAATAGGAGAGTGAGAGTGAGGAAGAGAGGAAAAAAAGATAAAAAAAATATTGTGTGTGTGTTTTTTTTATGGATCTAATTTTCTCCTTATAATTATCTATTTTTAATAGTAAAATTCCTCTACCTTATACACGATTTTTGTTGATGAGTTGCAAAACTAGCTAACTAGTTTTACAGTAAAAACTGCAAGCATAAAGAGTGTAACTTGTAGTAAAGAACGAATATCGATCCCATAAAGATTATAGCTTAGGCACCACTTAATTTAGGTTATATTTTGTTCATGACCCAATTTCAATTAATAAAAAATGAGAAATAAACTAAATCAAACAACTAACAATGAACAAATGATAAAAAAAAGTGCAAAAACTTTGGATTTCAAGATTTAGGATTAGAGATCACTTTTTCCCTAACTTGTCTCCCTTCTACCTTGTTTATTGAATTATACCTCACCTAAGATGTCCTAATATTTCAATTACCCTCTCTTAAGGTGTAATTAAATGTCTCTAGCCAAATTAAGTGGAATTGATTAAACAATCTCTTAATCTACAAAACTAGTCCTCCACCAATTTAACTAGTTGTGAAGCTATCCTTTAGATAACCAACTAATTAGCAAAGATCTCTCTCTAACTAATTAATTAACTTAATGAATGTAGGTGTATAGGGTGCTAACTCTCATTATATAGCCCTACACAAATTACTGAACTCAATTTCTTAATATATTGAAAGGTATAAGGTCAACAATCATCAAAAGCATTATTCATTCAATTCAATAAGATAAAAGTTTAATAAGTAATTCAAAAGTAATCTCTACAATAAACTTAGCCACTCATAATGTCAACAACATCTCCAATAATCAAAAAATTCATAATACAGATGGTAGAAGAGAAAAAGAAATAAAACTAGATGAAATAGGCTTCTCCTCTTTTTTGCCCCAAATCTGGAAAATCTAGGCATTGATGTGCTTCTTGCCAAAAATGGAGTGATGATCTTGATTCTCTACCTCTCTCGAGCTTCAAAACCTGTTTTTAGCTCAAAGAGGAATATTTCTATCCTCCAAGTGGTGGTTCCTAGGGTTGTGTGCCCTTTCATATGTCCAAAAAACTCAAAAACCCTCAAATAAGTGAACGTCATGTCGTTCTTTTGCTCACAGTTCCCACAATCATGGGAATGGCCTCAAATAAGTGAACTATAACCATTCCCATAATCATGGGAACAGTGAGTAGAAGAACGACATGGGGT
>JAOXYD010047056.1:0-13486 GCA_028565735.1 Pinacopodium congolense | reverse complement strand
AATTCAGATGTTTTGGTTTTGTAAATACATATGGATGATGAGATGTAATGAATTTATAAACGATATGTTTGTTTTTTTAAATGAAATGAAAGATGTAGATTACTTTTGTTTTATGATGCCATAATAGTGATTATGATTGCTCTAACATGCCATTATCATAGGGTATGTTCTCAAATATCCTTTGGATGTTCAGGTATATATTATATGGTAATGGGGCGTTACAAAAACACTTATCATAAAACATAGAATGTCATCCTTTTCTAAGAACTTAGTGAAAGGTCTAGCTATCTTGTAAAAGTCCTTAATGAATTTTCCATATAATCCCGCATGACCAAGAAAGCTTTTAACGAACCTTATTGAGGTAGGTGGAGTTAATTTATCAATTGTTTCAATTTTTACCCTATCTACTTTAGTATCTTTAATAGAAAATTTGGACCCTAACACTATACCCTCTTTTACCATAAAGTGACATTTTTCCCAATTAAGAACTAAGTTGGTTTCTTTATAACTCTTAAAGACCTTGGCTAAGTTATCAAGACATAATTCAAATGCATCACCAAAAGATGAAAAGTTATCCGTGAACACCTCCATAATATCCTTTACTAAGTCATTGAAAATAGCTAACATGCGTCTCTGAAAAATGATAGGAGCATTACATAATCCAAATGACATTCTTCTATAAATGAAAAAACCATATGGACACATTAAAGTTATCAACTCCAGATCCTCTAGGGCTATAGGAATTTAGAATTAGCCTAAAATTCCATCCAAAAAGTAAAATTATACATGATCAGAGAGTATCTCTAGCATCTGATCAATGAATGGCAATGGGAAGCAGCCCTTTATCATTGCATAATTTAATTTGTAGTATTTATTACACACTTTTCTTCCAGTGACCATGCCAGTAGGAATCAACTCGTTCTTTTCATTTAAAACCATTGTCATCCCACCTTTCTTTGGTACAACTTGTATGGGGCTTATCTACAAACTATCAGAGACAAGGTATATATTTCTTGCATCAAGTAATTTAATTATCTCTCCCTTCATAACATCCTTAATATTGGGGTTGAGTCTCTACTTAGTTATACCACTATCTTGTATTCATGCTCTTATAGGTGAAAATTTTCAATGGGAAGGACTAATCCCATTGATATTTCATATCTTCTGTGCAATGGTTATTTTATTCTATTAAAGCACTTTTAAGAGTTTCTTTTTGGTCCTGTAACAAATAAGAAGATATGATCACCAGTAACTTAGATTTTTCAGTAAAGAAAGTGTACTTTAGATGCTCGGGTAGTCTCTTCAATTCTAGCTCCAAGGGTTCTTCAATTAAGGGCCTCAATTTCTCTTCTTTTGATTTGTTAAAATCCTCAAAGATCTACTCTTTTGTAGTCTGTGATGAGTGATTAGCATTTAATGGAGCTTTATGCTCCATTACTTTAGGATTAACTGTCTCCTCTCCTTCTCCTCTAGCTATACATGCATCTAAAGGAACTTTTGTTGCCATTTCTTACAAGGCATTAAAACTTTTAGCATCAATTGCTTCTAAGCAAAAACAAGTATCATCCTTTCCTACAAAATACTTCATGACTTAAGGGATTCTAAAACAGCCTTTTCATCCCCAACCCAAAGTGTTAACCTCCCACCATATACATCTGTCAGTGCCTTAGTTTAGTTTAAAAGGGTCTCCCTAGAATAAAAGGAATTTTAACCTCAACATCCATGTCTAAAATCACAAAATCAACTACAAAGATAAATTTATCCAATTTTACTAGTACATCCTCAATTATTCCTCTAAGATATTTTACAAATCTATCTACTAGTTATATGCTCATCCTAGTAGGTTTTGGTTCACTAAGTCCTAATTTATTAAATAAACTATATAGGATCTAATTTATACTAGCGCCTAAATCTGATAATGCCTAATAAAAAAAATATAGCATACAAAGGATAGTGAAACTCCCTGAATCCTTTAATTTTTGTGGTAGTTTGTTTTGTAGGATGGCTGAACACTCGTCGCTTTGTTGCATTATAGATAACTCTTATAATTTCCTATTGTTTTACAAAAGGTCTTTAAAGAACTTGGCGTACTTTGGCATCTGTGACAAAGCTTCCACGAAAGGTATGTTAATATGTAATTACTTAAGGAGTCATAGAAACTTACTAAATTTTTCATCTTGTCAGTCCTTTTAAAGTCAATTTAGGTACAAAATTAAGGGGTTGTATTCCTGCACTGAGATTTTCTTAGGTTTTTCACCATTAACCTTGTCATTCTCTTCCTTTCTTTCATCATCCATTATTTTCTTTTCAAACACCTGACTTTCCCTTTCTTCTGTTCTGTCTCTTTAAAACAGCTCTCTACCATTTCTTAAGGTGATCACTTCCATTTGTGCTTTTATAACCGGTGTATAGGTGAAAAGGGACATACCTTGTGATTGTTTATCATCTGCTTGATTGACTCTCCTAACTAAATTTTCCAGTCTTCACATGGTTGCTCCAATACTTTGAAAGTGATCCTCCATATTGTAATAAATTTCACTAATAGTTCCTCTCTGCTAACTACGTTTTAAGCTTCTCTCCATCTTGAATTGTAGGGGGGTATTATATGAGCCGTTGTTGTTGAATCTTCCTCCTACAAAATCTGATTACACCTTCTATTCTACACTTCCATATGCTTGGAATTATTTAATGATATGCCCCCCTACAAACTTTACAATACATCATAAGAGGTAAAGTAGACTCATATGTCAACTCCTCATTTGTTTTGAATAAAGCACTTGATTTTTTTTAGGAAGCTACCATGCCTTCACCTTGTACACTCCTAGATGTGAATCTTTTTCTTGCAATCCCCCATTAATAGGCAAAAATTGTACTATTCTCAATTAACTCTTGCAATTGCTATAGGGTCTTCGAATTTTTCATTCCACCAGATGATGCATTAATCAGTTGCTTAGTGAAGACGTTCGAGCCTCTATGGAAAGTTTACATTATCATTTCCAAGTTAAAACCATGATGTGAACGTCTTCAGAGCATGTCCTTTAAAGGCTCCAAACCTCATATAGGTTTCCTTGTTTACATTGTTGAAAGGAAACAATTTCATTATGTAATTTAACATGTTTGGAAGTGGAAAATACCTAGTTAAAACTTCTCAATAGCTATTTCAAAGATGTGATGTAACCTAGTTGATATGACTTAAAACATGACTTGGCTATACTACCTAAATTTAAGTGAAATAGTCTCAATTTAACCACCTCTTCTAACACTCCATTTAGTTTGAAATTGTCATTAACATTTTAAAGCCAAACAATGTTCAGCAATTAAATAATAGAGTAGTAAATAGATTAAACCAAACAAGATAATTAATCTAAGTAAAATAAGGATTCAACAAGGCTAAAACAAATCGGTTGAACTATGATAGGGAATGCACAATACACGGCATTATCAATTGACTTTAAGTGTAATAAAGATCAAAAGCACAACAAGAGTAATTTCAATAAATTCCAAGCTTCAACTGAAATACACCATCTTCATAACAACTTCATGGACAAGTGGAGAATAAGTTGAAAACCGCCCACCATATAAGACTTTTTTGGATTTTTGTGTTCTTCTCTAGGTGTGCAACCATTCAAACTCACAAAATAACCAAAGCTTGGAGTTGTTTTACGAGAGCAGCCATCCACACTCACTAAATGGGGAAGATGAGACAAAAATGCCTACCTTATATGACTTTCATGGTCTTGTCTTCTTGTCTAGGTGTGCAACCATCCAAGACTCTCCAAATAACTAATGCTTCAAGGTCTTCTGGGAAACAGTCGTCACTCCTCACTCACTACTATCCCTTTTGTCTTTTGTTCTCTAGGCCTTTTATTCATTAAATCCCATGCAAATTCCCATCAATCGATGTTGTTTTGTTCTACACTTAACAAACACATTCAGCCCGCCCAAAATAACTAGTTGCCTTATCCTTCACATGTCAAGGTTGTTTTTGATCCTTTGAAAGGCAAAACTTCTTAATTCAATCTTCTCTTCAATGTTTCCAATCCCTTTTAATCTTCTTCTTTTCAATATAAATTTGTGTCTAATAATTAATTCAGCATCAAAACATAATATAAACATTTAGGATAAAAAAGAAAGTGAATTCATAATGAATTACATATGAAAATATCATATAATTTAACTCTATCAGTTCCTGGAACCACATTTAAAATCCTTCTATAGAGTAAACAATAAGACTTGAATGGCTCCATTTAGCTATTAAATTAAGTGTCATTTAAGCAGTCAGAGACATTTTTTAGCTAGATCTTTGACTATTTCTACTTTAACTTGCTCTAAATTGCTGCCACTTATAGGGGACATAAAAAGAGGTTTCAAAACCCATTTATTTGAAGAGAGAAGAAGGAATTAGCAACAAAAATCATCTCCTTAGCTATATGTTTAGGTTTTTCTTTTTTTTTTCTAGCTTTTTTTAAGGATTCCATGGGTTTAATTCAGTGATTTAGAGTTGTATTTCACTTTAAAAGCCATCTTAATGGTTTTTAAACCCTTAAATCATTTGTATCTAGTTATTCTATTAAAAAAAATAAAATATGTTGCTTAAGGTTTATTCTTATTGTTCTTAAATCCAAATGTGCTTCTAATCATATTTTTAGTTAAGGTAAGGATAGAAAAACTTTAATTAAGTTTATTATGATTTTTTCAAGATAATCTTTGTTTATTTGCATGCTTAATGCTTATTTTAAGTTAATCACTTAAGATAAAGAAATTAGATGATGAAGGATCAAAGAAATCTATCTTAACTTTTGAAAAATCAATAAAAAACGACATGTAAGAGAATGAATGACTAAACTTTTTTTAGATTTAAGGATGTTAATCTATAAATAAGATATTTTTAGGTTAAACTTCTTGAACCTTAAGCCTATTGCCTATGTATGATGAATGACCAAACATTAAGATAGGAGTAATAGAGATAAGGCAATGTCCTAAACATATCATTATCTTAAATCAGTGAAGATATCTTATAGTAGGCATTCCATCCCTTTCCTGACACAATTGAACTATAGAAAATGAAAACCTTAGGTAGTTAATAAATTTCCTTTGAATTGATTACAAATTTTATACTTTTTTCAGTTGTATGAATTCTCATTAAATCTCAATTTTAAAGTGAACTAGTACTCCTAGTATTTTCCACATTTGTTAGACATAAGGAGTTATAGAAATTGATGAACTTGTCACAAGCTATAAAATAATAAATTCCTAACTATCCAAACTATGCAGTAATGGTGAGCTAGAGTCAAACTATAGAGAATCGAGATTTAAATGTTATTTTAAATGTTGCAAGAAAGAGAAAATAAAAAACCTTTAATAGATGAAAGTAAGATAACCAAGATGCAAAAGACACAAACAAAGAGACAAATTTAGAAAATATGAATAACAATAGCAAAGAAGTGGGTTGGAGATATCGTAAAGATGTCAGGAAGATCATTGAGCCTATAGTCATGGTGTGAGCCTATAGGCTCGAATAAGCTCTAAATAAGAGGTACTCTAGTCATGGTGTGAGCCTATAGGCTCGAATAAGCTCTCAAGCCCTCAGTTCCTCTAAATTAGACAAATCTAACAAGATCTAGAAATGCTCCTATCCCCATCTATAACCTAGAACAAGCTCTCTAAATTTAATAGTAAAGATGCCTTAGGTCATAACAAATGACTAACTTAGGCCACCTAGTCACAAGCTCGGAAGGTGTACTCAAAAGGTACGGAACCCGAGGTAAGTTGATTAAGTATCCTAATAAATTCCACTACCTATTACTACTTTTGGGACTTACTATGGACTATTACGCATAACACGCTCAACCTCAGCTTTTGGATTAGGAAATTACTTAAAGGGTAATCAAGAAAGATAACTCCTAATTCATGACATTTAACATAAGTTCCAAAGAAACCTAGACAACCAAGCACCAAATTAAGCATAAATTTAACATCATTCTCACAATTTTCATCCTTTCCTCATTCTAATATCTCCAAACTCCTAAAAGAACTAGCCATACATGATTAAGTTACCTAAAACAAAGATTAATTGAACATAAATCATACTTAATTAATTAAAAGAAAAGCTAAAAAGTTAACAACTAAACTAAAAAATCAAATTCTACACTTTATCTAAATAAAACTTAAATTACTTCAATTAATAAGCAATTATCTAGAACTTAATTAAGTAGGACCTAATTTAACAATTAAAAAAATTAAAGATTTAAAAATTAAACAAAAACTTAAATTTAAATGAATTAAAACTTAAGAACATGAATAGAAATTAGTTACTAAACATACAAGAATTAAGCATTCTATAACTATTTAAAACTCCATGGCAATAAACATTAAATAAGTTAATACTTGATCAAAATAAATCTAAAATATTATCATTCAATGCTTGAAAATAAAACAATATTCAAATAATGAATAAGAGAGAATAAATCATAAGATTAAACTAAGGTTGAGATTCGACTAAGGAAAACAAAACAAGGATTCGACAATGTTAACGTAACCAGCAAAATTCATATAAACCATCAATATTTGGACAGAAAAAGGCACAAAAAGTTAAAATTAGAACAAGCTAAGGAACTATGATAAAAGAGACAAACTAAAATGACAAAATGGAAACAACACTAAGAGAGAATTCAAGGAGTGTAATTGTGATTGTTAACTAAAGTAAAGCTTCTCTCCCTGCTTCAACTTGAACAAGGATTCGACTTCACCAATTTATTTAGTCTTCAAGATATAAATTTTAACCTAGAACTACAACTAGAGACATCCCTCCACTCTTCATACAAAGCTTAGTCTCATATTTGTAGAAGAAGAGAAAAACAACCCACATTTGGATGAGCTCGTCACTTCCTCACCAAACCTAGCTCCATTGTCTTTCTCTTATTGTTTCCATGTCTCTAGCCTTTGTGTACAGTCGAAAACCTACTTGCTTCCCCCTATTCATCTTGTCTTTTTGTTGCCTTAAGTGTTCAGCCATCCACATACCCAAACATAGGTCTTTTGTTAATTAAAAACTCATGGATGCATGTCCATTGTTTTGCTTTAAGTGTATTGCATTTTTGGAGAGCTTAATATGCAAGACCAACTTTTGCTGTTAAAATAGTTGCAAGACTCCTTAATGCTTCCAATAATTTCTAATCTTCTTCTTTTCTATATAATTTTTTTTAATAATTAAATTTGTATAAAAATATAATATAATCACAAAATAAAATTTTAAGAAATA
The DNA here is from genome assembly GCA_028565735.1 of Pinacopodium congolense. Taxonomy (NCBI): domain Eukaryota; kingdom Viridiplantae; phylum Streptophyta; class Magnoliopsida; order Malpighiales; family Erythroxylaceae; genus Pinacopodium; species Pinacopodium congolense. Next base: position 6,225 of record JAOXYD010047056.1, on the reverse strand, counting down.
AAATAGAGTAGAATTCATCTTGAAATTCATATAAAAATATCATATAATTCAACTCTATCAGAAATACTTCACTTTAATACTTATTGGCCAATATACTTGCCATAAAAGTTAGTCTTACATTATTTTTTATTTTCTTGTTAAAGGATTGAGTTATTTGAGCTTAATTATTAACTTGAACAACCAACAATGGTAGATAAGCCAAAAAGAGTAATCAAGTTAGGTAACCAGGGCATATTGATTACAAATTGTTTACCCTCTTGTCAAAAGATGAGGTGAATGCTTAATAATTACTCTAAATACCACTCAATTTGTGCTTTGTGTTAATGATAACATCCCTGAATAAGTTTGCATGATTATCCATATGAAATAACTAAGATGATTGACATTAGATATGAAAGGTTACCTATTTATTAACATTGTGATTGTTTGTGTTAAATTTTTTTTTATCATGATGGAATTTTGTTATGTTAGCTAAATAAAAAGCAATGATTGATATTCACTTATACTTAATTAACATTCGACTCTTGATCACTTTTGTTGTATGTGGATTTTTAATTCCTTGCATGAGAACAAGCAAAAGTTCAAGTATTAGGGTGTTTATTATCATCTAATTGTACATCTTCTAGTAATGTTTTCATAACAATAATCTTAGGTTTGAGAGGAAAATCCTTGTAATTTACGTGAGCATTTGATTAATTATTGAATAAGATGTTGCTTATATTGCTTTGGATGATTATTCATATTGTGTGGGACTTTGATAAAAATTTTAATGCATCTATGAATTTATATGAGATGTGGAAATGATATGAATAATTATATCATTATGTTTTGAATTTTTGTACCAAATATCAAGCTCATAGGATGTGCCATGAAGAGTGATTTAAAACGAGAGAAAGAGAAGTTAAAATAAGTGACAACTCAAACGTAGGTGACTTTGATGCGATTTTGGAAATGTAATTTAAGTGGAATCAATTTGGGGACCTAGAACATCATGTTATTAAATTCAACAAATAGTTTCATATCAAAAGGAGAAGCGAAGAAGAAGTTATAGGAAAAAAAAAAGAAGAATAGAAATTGGAAAATCTATGAGAAGAGAAGAAGAAGGAGCAAGAGAGGCCAACCTCCTGGTTTTGAGTGTGGTCTAGTCGCTAAAGTGACAAAAAATGTTGCTCATGCAACTCACTAGGGTGACCAATCGATGGGTAGACTTCACCAGGTGCTTACATTCACGCTAGAATGATGTTTTTTTTTATGGAGACTATTTTTAGATAAAAGGCAAATAGGAAAGCCTAAGGGTTTTCATTTTACGTTTAGACAAGGATGTCAAGGAAAAAAACGTGTTAGGAATTAGAAAAACAAGATCAAACCCAAGATTAAGGTGGAAACATTAGGATCTAACAAGTTATCTCGATTTTCCATATCAAGGTCATCAAATTGCATCCATTCCTTTCTTTTTTCTATCTCTTTCCCTTGAATGTTTAATCTACACAATTTTCTTTCAAACAAGATTATGCATTTCTAAATCTATTTTATGGTTATTTATGAAATTGTTTGTTCAACTTGTATCTTCTTAGATTTAATATATGGTTTGTTTGTGATATTTTTTGAGCTTAGAATTCATTTAAATCAAGGTTTTGAATCCATTTACTTGTGTTAGGTTGCACAATGACAGTTGTTTGCTTAATAAGCTTACAAGTTTATAGCTAATAAGTAGTTAAAGAGTGATCTTAATTGCTTGTTAATTATCTTTAGATTTGCTTCAAATCCAATTGAGTACCTAGGAGTTTTTTGTGAATAAAAAGATTGCAAACCAACTTGAATTTATTTCCATTACGATTTCTTGAATAGGTCTCTAGAGAGAGGGTAATCAAATTATTAGACATATATGATCGACTAAAGATAAATCCATAAAATAATGAAAGGATAAAATAAGGATAGAACAACCCTAAAGTTCCCATCATTGAGTAACTTAAACGTTATAGATTTCTCCTTTATGTTTATTCGTTGAGTTTTGTTTAAACTAGTTTAATATTTAGTTTCTATAACTTTGGTCTACCTTAAACAAAGTATGGTTCAAAATTTTAGGTTTATACATTTAATCCTCATGGGAAAATAGCCTTTATAATATAATATATATATATCCTATATACAAGTAGTGTAGCATAGAAAAATCAATAAGTTTTCCTGTCGTTAATATGGATTGTGAATTTAGCATCTTATTCAATTAGAATTATTTTCAATTAAAAATTTTAAATACTTTTTCTTATGTGATTATAGATACATGTACCAAAGAGTGACTAGGAGATCAAGCAAGATAGAAGACATATAAGTTTTAGATATCACCAAGCATGAAAGAGAATTTAGAGAACTAATTGCTGAGAACATATTAATAACAAAATGGCAAAAAAAGGAAATAAGGAGGATATTAATGAACTCTTATTGACATTATAAGGCAATGATTCAATGAAAATCAACAAAGGATTATAATAACCCTGTGTGGGCTAACAATTTTGAAATCAAACATGTATTATTTAAACATGCTACCAACGAATGCATAATTTAATGGTTTAGTTAATGCAGTTCTAATCACACATCAAGCAAATTTTCTAGAGATATGCAACACGGCTTAAAGGGTTGAGCTAAGATGTGTTGAAGTTGTTTAAATTAATAAAAATTGCACTATGAGAGTAGTTAATTCAAACTTTTTAACTAAATGCTTTTCAATAAAGAACACCACTAAAATCATAAAAGAAATCTCGAATTTCTTGTAAAGCGAGCAAGAATCATTATATAAAGCATATGAAAGATTCAAAAAATTGAAAAGGAGTAACCCTCACAATAATTTACTAAAGGAGTTTATACTGTATAAATTTTACAATGGAGTTAACATGCATACAAGAGAGACTATTGACGCAAGCACTAGCGGTTCTTTAATTTGAGAGAAGATTGATGCTACTGATGACCGATGAGAAGATAGTGAAAATAATAGTTGCCTTTGGAAAAGAGAGAGGAGTGGGCAAACAAACTTTAAATAGCAAAAGGGAGTGATAGCCATAGATTGGGCGATAGTGTTGATCCTTAATTGTGAAATCTTACAAAGCAATTAAGTGGATTGTAGACCATTTCCTCTACCCTAGTGAAGGCAATACGACATGCAAATAAGTTGTGTGAACTTATAATATATGGTAGAAAAATCACTCGACTTTTCTTAGTCTAAAAACGTAGGTAATAATATAAGAAAACAAAGCTCACCAAGATTTTAGAAAAGTAGGCTTGGATCATTTAAATCAATGATGGGAAATCTAATGTACATTTCAAGTTCACAAGCTAAGACAATCAAAAAGGATGGAAGAAAAGTTCGATAAGATCATGCTCCCACTACCCATAATTTTGAAATTCAATTTAGGAGTGCAGGGAGCTCCCTAAGTAGCACAAAACCTAACTAAATAGTGAAACTAAAATCCATCAAACTTTGAAGTGAAAAAGGATTAGAAAAGCAAGTTTAGAAGAAGTTCAAAGCAAATAAAGAAGAGAGAATAGAAAAAGAAAATGAGGAGAAGGAAGTCAAGTCGTATACACCATCATCACTTTATACCCTTACGATTCCATTATCAACACTTTTGAAGAAGAAATAGATGGATGCTTAACTTGAAATTTTATGGATAATTTGAAAAAGTTACAAAATAACCTTCTTTTAGGGAGGTTTTTGAGAATGTGCCTAACTGTGCAACGTTACTCAAACACATCCGGACCAGCAAGTGGACTTGGTAGCACAATCAAATGGTTTCTTTAACCAAAATTTGCAACTCCCTCATTACTAGTGACATAAACTACAAATTACAAGGTCTAGGGAGTTTTACTATCTCTTGTGTAGTTTGTATTCTATTAATTTTTAAATGTTTACATGACTTTGGTGCAAGCAATAACCTTATGCTTTTATCAATTGTTAAGAAATTGAAGCTAGAAGAAATAAAGCCAAAATCCATGCTTATATAATCAATATATCATTTAATTAAGAAGTTTATTTTTATGGTTCAAGATGCGGGTATTAAAGTGGATAAATTGGTTATTCTAGTGGATTTTATGGTGCCAAATTTTGAAGACGATCAGAATTGTTCATTGATTCTTTGTATGACGTTAATGAACACCACAACGGCATTCGTGGATGCACATAAAGGGAAGTTATTCTTTAAAATTGGTGATGATTAAGTGGGATTTAATATTATTAAAGCATTGAAGAATCGATAGGTGTGCAGTGTTTGCATGAGGTCAGATGTTATTGAAAGGTGCTTGAAATAACAAGTGAAGCATTGTGAAGAAGAGTTGTATATTGAGGAGGAAATGGGTTAAAAATTTAAACAAGAATTTTGATTAAGAATGAATTCCCTTATTAAGTTCTGCCTTGTGAAGCCACCCTTAATCAAGTTGAAATATTTTCTTCCACACTTGAGATATACCTGCTTGGGTGAGGGAAAAACACTACCATTTGTTATATCTTCAAATTGAATTTTAAACAAGAGGAGAGGGTAGTTAAGATGAGCAAGAGGAAGATTATAGTAAGGTTGAAGTTATTTTTTAGTAAACCCAAGATTTAATAGAGAGAATCATTTAAATTTGCTTAAGTTTACAAGTATAGGACTCTTGGCTTGGAAAACTGCATAGGAAATATATTCAAGGCTAGTAGGCATCATGAAAAGTTATATGTTGGAGAGCTTCCCCTAAATGAAAGGAAAGTAATTTCTTATTCCTTCTTTGATAATGTTAATATTTTGAAATTGTTAAAATTTTTCATTTGTTAAAACAGTTGACTAGTTATGTGTCTAATAGGAATGACTTAAATATATCATCTTTTAATGGCTTTGATAAGTGTGTTTTCATGTTATGTTGCCAGGTTGTTTTGAGATGTTTTAAGTGTTTTTTGTGTGTTTTAATCTTAGTTAGTATCAACTTTTGCATCCTTTTATTATCTTATAGATTTTTCATTATTTCGTGTTTTTTTATAGTGTTTGAGGACAAAATAAGAAATTTGAGGAATAGGTTGATGCATTTGATATTTGCATGTGCATTTAACAAATGAGACTTAAACTAGTAACTCTTTTCATATTGTAATTTCTGTGATGCATTAGGTGCCTTTAGAGATCTCATATTATAATGAAATTTTACAAAGATCTATAAAAATGTGTTAGGAGCTAGCACATCAACTTTCAGGTCAAAATGAGGTTTGTAGACCAAACTATAATGAAAATATTAAGTAGAGGTCAAAACTGGAAAAAGCTAATTTGGCAGCGTGACGTGGCAAAACGTGGTGGGACGTGTTTAATGATGTTTTGGGACTAAGAGATCATGGGAATTAACCTAACAGCCACATTGAGACCCTAGGAGACATCCAAGATAGAAAACAAGGTTTTTAGGGAAGGAAAATGCGAAGAAACTCAAGAAGAAGGAGGACAATCAAGATTCAACTAGTGTTGTCTAGATTTTCTAGCAAAGGGGGCTTCTTTATCTTCATTAGTTTATTTATCTTTTACTTATCTTTTGATGTTTAATCTAAATAATTTTTGTTTAACATGATTTTGGATTTATAAATCTATTTTAAGGATTATTTTTGAATGGTTTATCCAACTTTTACTATATCAATTTAATGCATAATGGGGTGCCTCCCATCAAGTGCTTATTTTAGGTCATAAGCTTTACCCTTGGCATATGATGTTATCCATTTTCAAATGGATGCTTGAGCCCAACAGGTAGCATGCTCAGACTCCATGGAAATCTTGGAGCAACTGCCTATGAAATATGCTCCCAATCAACATGATGCCTCAAGACTTCTGGGAGTGGAACTTCATCGTTTTGCTATCGTACTCTATCGTCCACTCTCTCCTTTGGCCATTGCCCTTCTCCCAGGATGACCTCCTGTTGCGTTGGTTAGGTGACTTTAAAATTAACGGACGTTTGAAATGATTTTTTCTTTTAAACCAATGTGTTCTTAAGGCAAGTGCACCTATCGAACAAGTAATAAAGCGGAGTAAACTTAAGCTTCGAGTATCGAACCCACAGGGAATGGTTTACTTAACTACTAGGTTGATTAGATTACAATTATTTAGGAAAATCCAATTAAAATTGATTAAGATTTAGAAAAAGGCTAAAAAGGTGATAATTTGACTTAAACACTTGAAAACGAATTTTGATTGATTTTTAATAATTCTGAAAAATTTCCAATTGTTAAAG
>JAOXYD010047045.1:0-13486 GCA_028565735.1 Pinacopodium congolense | reverse complement strand
TAGATTCAATCCTCGTGGGATCGATATCAATTATACTATAAGTTGCGATCTGTATACTTGCAGTGTAGTTAAAACTATCAAACAGTACTACTACTACAAATAAGTAGGTGGCGCACAATAGAGCTACTATCTTACTATAGGTTCCCGTACTAAAAATTATGATGATCCTTCTACGTCAAGTTGTAAATAGGGGTAAAAGGATAATAAAATCCTTGTTTTCCTTTAAACCCTTCAATAGTTTCGATGTGTTATTCATAATATAAGGAAGGCCATGCATCAGTAGTATGATCTGCAAGTGCACAAATGTGACATACCATAGTAGGCCCCTTACCCATCTCTACTTACCAAACCAAAAAAGTCAGGTTTGCTACTTATTACTCCAACTTGGAAATGGACACCTCCTTCACCTACTTTGTTAAGGAGCAAGCACTATTTCAATTGCCCCAATATTAAGAATTCGCTACCATTGTCTTTATTAAATTCTTGGCCTCCTCTAATATCCTATTGACCAAAGCTCCACCACTCATAGCATTGATCATATTCCTATGTAAAGGTAACAAACCCTCATATAAATATTAAATTAACAACTAGTCAGTTATTTGATAATTAGACAGTTGTTGTAGAGCTTCTTGAAGCTCTCCCAGTACTCGTGTAATGACTCCCCTATGTCCTAGTGAATGGCACATATCTCGTTTCTAATGTTGAACCCTCTTAAAATAGGGAAGCACTTCTCTAAAAATGCTCATTGCATCTACTACCAAATTTTAACCCGATCCATTAGGCAAATCATAAAAGCCACTCTTAGGTTGCATCAACTAAGGTAAAGGAAATTCCTTCAACTTTAGTTGTTACACTATGACTCCCACTGACTTCATACCTAAACATAATATATGAAACTCTTTTAGCAACTTATTCAGGTCAGTGATGTAGCTCCATCTTAATGAACTGTTGTCCAAAAAACCTTTAAAATTTGGTAGTGCATGGATTAGTCTAGGTTTAATCTCAACCTCCGACTCATTAGCCAGATAATTAATAAAAAGAAAATTAGGGTTAAAGTAGGAATGTGCAAGCTCCTTTAAGGTGTGCTGATAAGGCCCATGATCTCTTCGATTTCTTCTTCCTTTGTAGACTCTTTTAAACTATCTTTAACTTCTTCTTTAGAGGATAAAGAACTACCATGGTTATAAACATGAGTATGCCTGGTTGGCTTACTTTCTGGAAACTGTGTATGGCCTGTAATAGGCAAAAAGGAGAAAAGGTTAAATGCAAAAAGTAATGCAGTCATACTGTCTTTAAGAAATTTCTACAATCGAATATGCTTTGAAGAATTGTGGGACATGCAGGTAAAATGGAAGAGAGATAAAGAATAGAAAAAACAAAAATAAATACAACACAAGAAAAAATAAATAAAACATGCCAACTCCCATACAATGAAACCAAAAATTTGATAGCTCATCGCAAACTATCAAATAATAAATTCCTAACTATGCCTCATTATGTAGTATGGTGAGTTAGGGTTGAACTACAGAGAGTTATAAGGCTTTTCCTATTTCAAATGTTTTAGAAGAAAGAAAATAAATCCCTGAAGTAATGAGAACTAAAATAGCAAAGATGCAACAAAAAAAAAAGGGAAAACATAATATAAGATACGATAAACTAACAACAGTAACAGATAAATGGGCAGAAGGTGTCTTTGGAATTTTGGGACAATCTTTGATCCTTAAATCTAGATAAATGGTACTTTAGCTAAGATGTTAGCCAATGAGTTCGAAAAAGCTCTCAAACCCTTAATCCCTTAAAAGTAGATGAATATATCAAGCTCTAGAAGCACTCCTAACTTCATTATAATCTCAAACAAACTCTCGAAGTTTAACAGCAAAGAAGCATTAATTAACAAAGAAAGACAAACTTAGGTCACCTACTCACAAGTTCGGAAGGTGTGGCCTAAAGGATTGGAATCCTAGACTAGTTAACTAATTTTACCCATAAATCTGACTAGTTTGTTGCTACTTTTAGGAATCGCTATGGACTATTATGTATCACACACTGAAACCTTGCTTTCATATTGGGATATTACCTAAAGGGTGATTAGTCCTAAAGATAATATGTAATCCTTGACATTGAACCTAAGTTCCAATCCAACCTAAGCTTTAAAGTAACAAATTTAACAAATTCAATCACATTCTTATAAATAATCATCAATTATCCCTAAAATACCTTCAAATTCTTATAAATTAGCTACACATGTTCAAATTAATAAAAATAAACATTAAATAAATAAAAGCCATTTTTAATTGAAGGAAATCAAGGCTAGAAAATGTGAAATAAGTAATAAAAACTAAGATTTAACACTAATTTTATCTAAAACTTCTATTAATCAATTAAATGTAACCCAATTCACAAAACCCATACTAATTTCCTTGATAACAGAAATTTCAATACACACAACCTGAACAAAAACTTAAATTAAATGAGCTAAAATATAAAAACTTGCATCATTCTCAACTATTAAGCCTCAACTAAAATAACCATAACTGAAATAACCATAAATTAAGCTTAAATAACTAAAATCAAGGCTAGAACTGAAAAACAAATCTATCCATTAAATTAAAACCAAGCATGCATATATTATTCATGAATTTTAAACTCAAAATCCATCAAATAACTAATCTAAACATAATAGAGTATAAAAGTACAAAAATGTATTATTGAAAACATTTAACATCTATAAATAAATAGCAATACTACCCCGAACCACTAAATAAGTATATTAGAATAATAGCAAAAACAAAACCAAACCTATGATTCTAAGAGAATGAAAAAATGAAAAAATAAAATGAAAAGCTTAAGAAATTGGTAAAGTCTTTGTATTCTTTCAATTTTGTCGGCCTCCCCTCTCTTTTTAACCTTTTATACGCTTTCTTATTGGGGTAAGGCTGAGGATAAGGTAAAGACTATTTTTCCCTTAATATTTTTTCTCTGTCAGCAAAATATACAGTGATTCAATAAGCTATACAGCGATCTGTTGAATTGTCTTATATATCTTGAATTTTGAAGGTATACAATGGCCTGCATAGATCACCATATATGTCCCTTTAGGCCACTATATATGTCCTTGAACAGCAGACCTCCATCCATTTTTTGATCTAGTTCTGTAAAAAAATAGAAACTTTGATCCATAACTTGTGCTAGAAGATTGAACTTATCATTAAACATATTATAACACAATTTGAGTATTTTTAATCCAAAAATAGGGATGAATTCCATTGGAACGACATACCACAACTTAAAAAAATTCATCCTATCAACTTGAAAGGAAGTGACTGTTAATGTATAATGTCAAGCATTCAAGTCATTTCACATAGATCATCTTGTAAATCTAATTAAGTATATTTAAGCCAATCAAAACAAAGCACAATTTAAACTTGGAGAATTTAGTTAGAGATCACCTAACTTTTTTAACATGAGGGTAAACACCTTTTTATGAATAACCCCCAGTTACTCAACCAAGATACTTCTTTTGGCTTATTTGAGATGTCATCTAACTTTTTATGAACATTTTTCTGTGAACACCTTCATTTACTTAGCTAGATCACCCTCTTAAATGAATCTAGCTCAACTCATAACTTCAACCATTATATTGATTTAAAGCAAGTAGAGTGAAAAATATGCCATTTTGTTAAAAGAAACACATAATTTTTATTACAAAATATTGAGCAACGTATCCCCAATCTTATATGATCTTACATGAAAAATCATATAAGATCATACATAAAGGTTACTAAACCAATGCAAGGAACTCAAAAGGAAAAAGAAAAACAACTGAGGTTAGAGATCATTCAAGAGTTTACATATGTTTAACAAATTAAAGATATCAATTGAATTAAAATTTCACAACTAACAATGCACTAAAGATCAAAATTGTCCTAAGATGAAACATGTAAATCCAGTGTTTAAATAGCAAATGTAGCATAATAGGTGGAATGGGAACAAAAATACTACCTTCAGGTGTGTAAGCTATGGAAGTCCTCAATGAAAAAGATTGCAACACACTTTCACATCTACAAATAAGATAATCAAAAGAAATTTACATACTCAAATGGAAAGAAAATAATCACTCAGAGATTCAAAATTAAAAAAATAGCTGGGTTTCATCCTAATAAGTGCTTATTTAAGGTCATTAACTCAACTCCATTTTCTGTGCATCTTGGATGCATCAATTGGGACTTCAAACATCATGGATGCATCAATTGACACTTCAAACATCATAGGAAAATGAAATATTGGTTTATGAGTCAATAACATCCATCCTAAAAATGGGCTTTTAATCAGTAGGATGTTGAATAGCATAAAACATGTTGAATTTTTTCACTTCTCCATTTAACTCCATAATTAACATTCCACTATGGACATCAATCTTTATAGGTATGTTTTAGACAATGACCTGTATAACCAAATATGGTGAAACTATCATAAGCTCGCTAAATAATAAATGATCTAACTAACCTACTGTGTAGTACGGAAAGTCAAGGTCGATCCCATAGAGAGTTAGAGGGAACTCTAGCCATTCCTAATGTTGTGCTAAAAGAAAAAGAAAAAGAGAAAAGAAAACCCCTTGAATTTTTCAAACTTAAAAATAAATATAAAAGTAAAAAACAAAAAAAATTAGTAAGCAAGAATGCAAACAATAATAAAAGAGAGCTAAGTAGAAGATATATCTGAGATTTAGGATTTATAATTGATCATTGAAATTATAATATGTTTTTTATCTAAGATGCTAGCCTATGGATCCAAACAAGCTCTTGAATCTTAGGTTGCTAAATTTTTAGATAAATTCAACAAGCTCTGAAAATATGCCTAACTACGCCAAAACATAGAATAATAAGCACTCTAGATTTAATGATGTAACAACTTTAAGTATTAGGGAATCACTAGCTTAAGTCAAAATCTTAAAAGTTCAAATTGTGTAACTTATAGAATTAGAATCCTAGGCTAATTGGTTAATTTTACCCACAAATTCTATTACACTATCACCACTTATGAATTTAACTAATAACAATTACAAATTAAAAGCTAAATCATAGCAATTGAACTGGAAATTAAACCTAGTGTTAGGTTTGTTATGGCACAAAAGGGGGTGAATTGGTCTTTACAAATATTTCACAAACTAAACACTATAATATACACAGAAGCTTAAAAAATAGCACAAATTCACCCAATCAAGCAAATTTTATGAGTATCCAATAATAAAGAGTAAGAGAGATGAGAAAGACGCTGAATTTATTCTTGTTCAAAATTATCCACTTGCTCCTAGTTTAGTTCCCAATTCCACTGTTAAGATTTGGTTCTTATTCCAACTTCAACAAGAATATATCGTTCAATTACAATTTTTTTTATAGGATAAAGGAGAACCTTTCACTCACTTCTTTTTCCTATGGTCAAGAATAATCTCTAAAAAACTCATAAGAACAACTTAACAAAACATTTCTTCACTTAACTTTACTTGATGTAATCAAGAGGATTGAAGAATGAATGCACACCATAATGTGCTAAAAGCTCACAAAATACACACTAAAATCAGCAATCAACTTGAACGAAAAAGACTTGTATACACTCGTACGTTGATTCATAAAAGATATGACAAAAGAATTGTACTCTCGGATAAAATTTCTCATATTGCTAGTTATAAAAACCAGCTTATTTATACTCATCATTCACCAACATATTCGTTGTACAATAGTCTTAATATCTGTTGTCCAATGGGCAAAAAATGCAATGATTTGGCCACTATGTAATATGGTAAATCATGTCTTTATTCGTAACATTTGTAACATTCGGTCGGTTGATATACCAATTCAATCAATCGATAGATCTTTGTTTTCAATTTAGTTGACCAACCTACATTCGATTAACTAATAGACCTTTTTCTTCCATTCGATAGACCGACAAAACTCATCCTATCAACCTATATCAAAACCAAACACACTCTTCTGATTAAACAAAGTGTAAGGCTTAACTTTAATCCTTTATCTTTAAAATTCTTATTATCATAACTTCATGCAATCGTAACAAATTAAGATAATCATCAAGAGGAAAAAATTAAATCAAACACATAAACCTCTTGATTATTACTAAAGCTGACTTTCGTCCCTACTTGACCAGTGGGTCTTGCAGTCAAGATGCCTTCTGCCCTTACACTCAAGGGCTAATCTCTATCCGGCCCGAGGAAACCTTTGCAAGATTTGTGTAAATCACTTCCTTCCCTTTTTTCCATGTTACTTCTTTTTTTGTCTAACTCACTTCCCCTTGATTGTGCACCTATATGCATATTCTAAAATATGTATGTATGAAAGATCAAATATAAGCCTCTTGAATGCATCAAACAAAAATCAAGCAAAGTTTACATTAATCAAAAAATATGTAAACCAATTTGAACTAAAGAACTACTTCAAACTTGAGTCTTCATTTGATTTTCAGTTTTCTTCTTCGAGACTCTATAATTAATCAACTTGAGCTTTATCCAACCTATCTTTCAAATAGAAACATACACATTAGTATCAAAGGTTGTTTTGTCATTATAAAACTAAGGTGAAACTATCCTTAATTCAACAATCTTCTCCTTTTTGGTGATGACAAGACTGAGTGATATTATAAACATGATAAACATTAAGAAGGACATAAACTCCCCTTAAATATCACAAAAACAAAGAGTAAGGACTCATCATATTGCAATTTTAAACATAACAACTACAAATAAGAAAACGAATAATAATCTACTCATCTTATCCAATAATCAAAGTGATACTTCAATCATCATAGCAACTTTTTACTCCCCCTTAAAAGCTCCATATATACATAATATACTCATAGAAAATATCACATAATTTTTATATAGTATCATTTCATATCACATAGCATCATCTTATACCATATAATATAACAATCATCTCCCCCTGTTTGGAATCATCAAAAGGGGAAAAGCACAAACCAAAAGACACATGAGTGACTTTAAACAAGGACATGTACTCAAAAGCCTTTATAAAAAGGAATCAATATCATAAATAAACAAAAAGTCAAACATCAAAAGTAGCAGATGTCCATTAATACAAAACAAAAATATCATCAATGATCTAAGGGAGGTTATGGAGGAAGTCTGGAGAGAATCTTGTATAGCAAGGCATTATGCTTACGAAGAAGTAGAGTGGAATGCTTGTATAGCTCGGTGGAATGCTTATCAAGCTGACGCCTGATATAAGTAAGCTCGTGATGGATTAAGGTGATCTCAGCCTCTAAAAAGATTAGTGGAGGACCAGTAGAGATGCCATAAACAAGAGTAGATATACCCTCATCATCAGCTAATGAGAAGGGTACTGTCTAACTCTGAAAAGGGTTAGTTTCTCCATTATGAATTGGAAAATCAACATCATTAGCTAGAAGTATAGGATTAGTAGGATCCTCATGAAGTATGGGGGTGGTAGAGCATTGTGGCTGATCATCCTTAGGAATTATAGGTGTGGTTGATTGCTTCTCCCGATAATGAGGTTGAGTATTGAGACCTTCAAAATTTTAAAATCTCATACGCTTTAAAGAATTTTGATTAAAAAAAGAATATTGTTCAAAGTCATATTTTATAGGAGGAATGTTAAATGCTAGAAGATGTGACTAAGAATCAAAGGATAGGGAATATGTTAACCACGTTTCTTACCTAAAAAAAATGGATCATGTTATGCAAGATAAAATCACCTAGGTGGATTCTCTCACTGAGAATTAAAGTAGAAAAAACCAAAGTTCATCATATCCTAAGTTATTGTAATGACCACTAATAGAGAAAAAGTTATATTTGATGAAAAGGTGATGGAATTTTGGTATGACGCTGAAGTTTCTAACATCCTTAAGTTTTTTAGTAATTCCTTCATCACTCTCTAACTCAAAGCTTGTCTTAACTCTCTTGGCTACAGAATGAGTGGCATAAAATTTTTATATGTAGTCATAATGAGAGAACACCGGAGTAATAGGAATACCAAGAATGATGTTTATAATGTTTCTAGATAAATAAATAGGTATATTTTCTACTTTGGATAAGATGATATACTCATCATTCTCCTTAACTTCTCTAAGATTACAATAAAAGAGTTGGACAATTATGGGACAAGTTTTAGTTGAAAAAGTGAGAAAAGGTTCCCACCCGTAATCAAGGATAAGCTGAACAAGGCCATTTTCTTTAAAGAAATCTAGATGATCAGGGGAAATGATACAGTTTTCAGAGAGTTTCCATTATGCATAGTCTTGGAATTGATCAAAATCTACATCTAGATAATCACTATCTTGGCTAGATTCAGATCTCCTACCTCTAGTAGTACTACCACCCTGAGTCCTAACCATGGTGGAAATTCTAAGAATACAAGGACATTAAACAAAGAGTAAGAATAGTAATGATGCACCTAAGATAACTATAAGAGTGGATAAGGTGCATAAAAAATAACAATTGTTAGAGTGAACACTCAACCTGTAGAGATAAAAGATAATAATTACTAAAAGCTTTGAATGATTTAAAAAACTAAACACAATCCTATATGCATACAGGATATGCATATGATATTTAAAACTTCTAACGACCTTAATTCACACTTTACAAGGACATTCTTCTACGAGAAAAATTTTTGTTAAGAAAAATATAGATCACTAAGTCTTATAAAAGTAATTAAAAAACAATGTATTTTAATTTTTTTAAAAAATAAAAATTAAATGAAAATAATTTGAAATGGTTTGACTTTCAAATTTGCATAAACATAATTCCTAATAATTAGGGAAAACAAATGATTTAGGTAATTTAGATAATTAATTAAAAAAATTAAAATAAGTACCTAAAGGAATTTGAAACACTTTAATTCTTATTAAAAACTTAATAATTTAACCATAAATTAAAATAAACCTTAAAGTGTAGATCTGAAATTAGGGAAAATAGGATTAAATTAAAGCACATGCAATTTACTGCACAGAACCCTTAGATGAACATCTAATTTAAGTTTAAAAGGATTAATTTTAAGGAAATCACAAATATTAAGCAGCAATTTGTATAAACCCTAATGACAATTTTCAAATTTGAGGAAAATCAAAATTGAGCATGTGCAAATGCAATTAGATGTTCTACACCCCTAACTATGTTTCTAATTGAAAGAAACTACAACTAATTAAGGCTAATTTTCCAATTTAAGGAAAAAATCACAATAAAAAACCCTAGGGTTCTAAGAATCCTGAATTGATGTAATCTATGCTGAATTAAAGCTATAAAGGAAAGGGCTACGAAGTAGGGAGTTACCAAGAGTAGAATAGAATCTTTATTGTCGTCTAAAGCTCACTGAAGAGGAAGGAGGAAAGGAGAGAGACTTCAAAGATGATGTAGTGTCAACAGTGGAGCTTTTTGAGGATAGAAAAGGGTAGAGTCAGGTAGCACAGTGTTATAGAAGCTGAAAATAGTGTGTTAATGGCTCAAAAACACAAAGAGCAATGACGTAGGAGCTTAGACCATGATGTATATGGAGATCAAAGAGAGAGGAAGGATAGAAAAAGAAAAGGGAAGGAGAAAAAGAAAGGAAGAGGTCTATTATATCATGACATTTTTTAGAATAATCGATCAAAACAAGTATATCGGTCGACCGATAGTCAGTTGACCACATCCGGTCAATTGACTAATAATCAGTTTACCGAACAATGCATTCTATCGACCGACATATATGCGATTGATAGAACAATGTGTTCGGTCGACTAAAAGGTCAAGATGCACAAAAATAATTAGCTTTTAACAGAATAAAAATAAAATTCCAAACACATCAAACATCTCACCATAATTAGATACCTTTAATATGTTTTTCTCCATATCTTTACTTGGTTCAATAGTGGTGATTTCTTTTCATTTTCGAAGGTACATACAAAATAGAAATTCAATGAAATTTTGGTACCCATATTAACTTGGATCTATGAGTGTTATAAAATTGCATTCACATTTCTTAAACTATTATAGTAAAAATAACATACATGCCTGTTTCTTTTACAATAAGTGAAAAATAAAGGAGTGAAAGATCTATATGTATTCCCTGGTTTATAATAGAACCTTTGATGAAACTTTTTCCTAAGTTAAGTGATGGTTCTAGACCCATTGAATTGACAATGAAATTTTTTTAAAGGTATTAATGCATATATATATATGCATGATGCCTCATATGTATTCTAATTGATGATGCATTTTGAATAACCTTAGGACATTCATCTTCTAAATTATTTCCTTTACGAAAATGGTTTTACCAATTGATGATCCATCACTATAGCCTAAGACATGTTTATCGTTTCCCATCTTCTTAATAACATGGTTTCTAGTTTTTCTTTACCTTTTGTAAATTTTGATCGTGATTCATTAAGTGTTTCCACTTCTTTCTTGAAGGCCATACGTTCATTTAATAGTTCATCATTATCTTTGGTCATCACATCTATGTCCTTTCTATGGTTATCATTTTCTAATTTATACTAATCTATTACTTTCATGGATTCCAAATTTTTATCATACAAGTTCTTCTTTTTCTTAGCCAAATCTCCTTCAAAGTCCAATAGTTCTTCATATGTGTATTCAACTTTAACTCCTTCATTTAGGTTAGGGATACCTACCGAATCATCAGCTAGAAAAGCATGTTTGCAATGCTTCTTTTTCAAATTCTCTTGACTAACTCCATGCTGCTTCTAATGCTTTCTTCTTATGATATTCCTTTTCCTTCCTTTCCTTCTTTTCTTCCTTTTCATCTTCTCGAAGATGCTAGCAATGCAACCTCAAGTGACCTTTGTCACCACACTCAAAACATGTTCTAGTAGATAATTTTGTTTTAGAGTACTAACCTTCCTTTCTATTGATTGGAATTTGTCTTCTAATGATCTTCCTTAGGCCTCTTGTAATAAGTGCGATGGATTCTTCCTCACCACTTCCATAAGATCATTCTTCATTCTTTCCTTCATTCTTATTTTTTTCTTTAAAGGCGATGTTCTTCTTCTTCGATACATTTTTTTCTCGTGTGTCTTTTAACACCTTGCATGTCTAAGTAATGAACCAACTAACTCTTCTAGTGACAAAACATTGAGATCCCTCGATTATTGTATTACTATAACTTTAGGTTCCTAAGACTTTGGTAGAGACCTCCAGATTTTCCTAATAAGCTCAACATTGGAGTAGGTCTTACCTAGACCCTTTAAAACATTAATAATATTATTGAAGTGAGCAGACATCGAAGAGATATTTTAATCTTGTTTAATTTTAAATAATTCAAATTAACGAGTAAGCAGGCTTATTTTTGTTTCTTTTTCTTGATTCGTGCCTTCATGTGCAATTTTTAAAGTATGCCTTATGTCATATGCAATGTTATACATTAAAATTCTATTAAACTCTTTAATGCTAAGGGCACAAAGTAAAATATGCATAGCTCTACTATTTAACGAAGCTAATCTCTTTTCTTCAACCTTTAGTTCTTTATCATCCTTAATCACAAGTTTATTTCCTACTAGTTTTGAAAGTAAAGTGGTCTTTTCAGACACAACAATCCATAAATCAATACTCTCACTTCTTAAATAATGTCTCATCCTAGTTTTACAATACAAGTAATTGTTCCCATCAAAATAAGGTATTCTATGTCTATTCTTATCTTTAAGACTAGAAGAGGAAGAAAAGTTATGCATCATGTGTGCCATATGATATTTACTCACTAATTCATTGGAATTAATCTACTATGAGACCTATACTCTAATACCAATTGTTAGGATTGTTTTGTCACTAAGGGGGTGAATTAGTTTTTAAAAATATTTCACAAACTAAAAACTATAATATATGCAGAAGCTTAAACAAATAGCCTAAATTTACTGAATCAAGAAAATATTATAAGTACAAAATAATAAAGTGTAAGAGAGAAGAGAAAGACACTGGATTTATTCTGATTCGAAGCTATCCACTTGCTCCTAGTCTAGTTCCCAACTCCACTGTTAAGATGTAGTTCTTATTCCAACTTTAAGAAGAATATATCATTCAATTAAAATCCTTTTTCACATGCTAAATGAGAACCTTTCACTCACTTCTTTTTCCTAGGATCAAGAATACCTCTAAAAAACTCACAAGAACAACTTAATAAAAAATTACTTTGCTCAAATTTACTTGATGTAATCAAGAGACTTGAAGAATGAATGCATACTACAATGTGCTAAAACCTCACAAAACACAAACTAAAATAAAAAATCGACTTAAAGGAAAAATACTTGTATCAAACATTCATATTTTGATTCGTAAAAGATGTGACAAAAGACTTATACTCTCAGGTAAAAATTTCTCATATTACAAGTTATAGAAACTAATTATTTATACTCATCGTTCACCAATATATCTATTGTACAACATTTTTAATATCTGTTGTCGAATGGGCAAAAACAAATAAATTATTTCACCATTTTGTAATCTGGCAAAACATGTCTTTATTTGTAAAATTTGCAACAATTGGTCGATTGATAGACCTTTGACTTCAATTAGATCAACCAACCTACATTCGGTCGATTGATAGACCTTTGCCTTTAGTTTAGTCGATCAATTAAACTTATCCTATCAACCTGTATCAAAACTAAACACACTTTTTCGATTAAACAAAGTTAAAGGCTTAAATTTAAACCTTTCTCTTTAAAACACTTATTATCATAACTTCATGCAATCCTAACTAATTAAGATAATCATCAAGAGGGTAAAATTAAATAAAACACATAAACCTCTTGATTTGGAACCAATACGTATCTTTATAAAATAGGTATTTATGAATGATCAAACATAAGCCTCTTAAACACACCAAAATAAAATCAAGTAAAGTTTACATTAATCAAGACAAAAGTAATCCAATTTGAACTAAATAACTTCTTCAAACTTGGGTCCTCATTTGATTTTTCATTTTCTTCTTTAAGACTCCATAATTGATCAACTTGAGCTTTGCTCAACCTATCTTTCAAACATACTTATAAACATAAACATTAGTCTCAAAGGTTGATTTGCCATTACCAAATAAGGTGAAATTATCCTTAGGTCAACACCTTGGATGGCCAATCATTGGAATATATCCATAATTCTTGTCATTAAATAGGAATTCCAACTTAATCTTTACCTAAAACATAATGCTCGATTGATTTAAAGTCAATTATAACAATTGAAGGTCCAAAATCCCATCAATCTCCTCCAACCTAAGGCAAATCTAACCAAACATATCTAAATTAACAAAAACAGAAAATAAATGAATAATAAACGTAGCATAGAGAGAAAAGAGAGAAGCGATTTGTCATAGTCTTAGAGCGAATTCTTCTTCTCTCACCATAGTTCTTCTTAATTCTAATATTTAAACACTTTTTTCTTCAAATTTTTTTGTTGTTTCTAGATTTCTAAACATCTGAGCTTGGTGTATAAACAAAATTTTGACTTTATAAC
>JAOXYD010047034.1:0-13487 GCA_028565735.1 Pinacopodium congolense | reverse complement strand
CACTAATTTAACATGATTCTCACAATTTCCATCCTTTCATCCTTCTAATATCTCCAATCCCCTAAAACAACTAGCCATACATGATTAAGCTACCTAAAACTAAGCTTGAATGAATATAAATCATACTTGAATAATAAAAACAAAACCTGGAAAATTTCAAACACTTATTGAAAAATACAATTGAACAGTTAAACTAATGTAAAGTTAAGTTAACTAAAATATTAATAAATTATCAAAAACTTAATCTAACACTTTGAATAAAATTTCTCGATTTAAATTAAACAAAAACCGAATTTTAAATAAATTAAAAACTAAGAACATATATAGAGACTAATTACTAAACATGGAGGAACCAAACACTGTATAAATAAGGTAAAGTATATGGAATAAAACCTTAAACAACTTAATCCTTAATCAAGAAAATAAATATAAAATTATTATTCATATTTAAAAGTAAATAATGTTTTAAAGAATGGATAAGAAAATTAAAAAAAACAAAGTCAAACTAACCAACAATATTTGGCTATCTAAAGGATAGGTGAATCGGAAATTGCAAAAAAAATAAATAAATAAAAGAACAAAGCAAATCAACGAATAAAAAAAGAGCTGGAACAGTGAACTGAAGAATAAAACAAAAAGGAAACTCGAATTGGAAGCTTCTTGTTAATTTTTAAACTCAAAACCATCACAAACAATAGTTAATATGAATTTAATTCCTCAATTTCAGCAACTCATCCGAAGTTGTCTCCTGATGCAGCGTCTTGCCTCCTCACGTGTGTAGCAGCTCTAAGACCATCTTCCTGATGCAGCTTCTTGGCGAGTAAGGCGCCAGCAAACTCCACAAGCTCCCCAAGTTGAAGATCCACTCAGCTAGTGTCTACCAACTCTCAGCCGCTCTCACAAGACCTAGGGATTTGTCCCTTTCCAAATTAATTCAGCCCCCTTATATAGTTGTGTAGCTCTCGAATATGGTCTTGGTTTTTCTCCATGCGCGGGCTTCATGCAATGATTGCAGGCTCAGCGGAGGAGAGTTCAGCGTGTAGGAGCAATCCAAGCAGGTCTAGGTGGGCTCTCTTTATGCGCATCCCATGCGCAAGCCCAGGTGGGAGCAGTCCATGCACGTCCAACAGTGCAACCAGCCCAACAGGTAGCGAGTTGGGCTCCAGCAGGCTCCCTCCTTACTAGGTTGTGCAGTCCAGTGGCTTGGGCTCTCCAGACTTGATCTTGCCTTAGTTTGGTGTTATAGGCTTAGTCTTTTAGTTTCATTCTTCTAACTTCAAGCTTGTCTTTCTTTTCTTTTTCTTTTTTTTCTTTTTTCAACTTTAGTTTTCAAATTTAATTTACCTATAACTTAAATTGCTTTAAATTCTTCATACTTTGACCCAAAATTTGTGCTAAAGAAATAAACCTATCATTAAACACAATATAACATAAATTGAGTATTTAAACAATAAAATAAGATTGAAATGATATTAAAAAGCATATGAAAATTTAATAAAATTTAATCTTATCAATTGGTTAATTTATGTATTAATTTGTTTATTTTGTAGGATGATGATCAAAATTGAAGAAATTATGCAAATGAATCAAAGTTTGACTCATTTGTCAACTTATAACATGGGTCTACAGCCCCAAGGTTAAGGATCAATATAGCTGTTGTTGATAGATGATCAATCCCATGGTGAAGAACGGTGGTTAGAGGGTGCCGTTATGTGTCAACCAAGTGCCATTTGTGGAGTAGTCAACGATATCAACTCTAAATCTCCACAATTGTGGCTTAGGCATTATATTCATTAATGTTACTGTCTTATAGTGTCATGTGGGGTCTAGAAAACCTGAAAAACACAATAAAAACAACAGAGGATGTGGATTAGAAGGAGATCAGATCTGGAATGTGAGAGAGAAGTTCTTCCTTCTCTCTTCCTTGGTTCATAAGCTTCAAACACTTGTAATTTGAGTTGTAGAGTGTTTTCTGAGTTGCTACATGTTGGAGAATGTTACTAAGACATATAAACTTGTTTCTAAACCACTATAGGGGTTCCTAAACTCAGATTAATGTTGTATTTTCTCTATTTTTAGGATTAATCAAAGTCCATGTTCTTATATTCATATTCTTTAAATTTTTTATTTTCTTACAAGATCTTGTGGAATATGAAGTGGTGTTCCTATTCAGATCATGTTAAGGAGTTAAAGACTTGTTCAGGAGCTTCCTAAACTTGTTTTTTAACTTCTAAACTCATTAATTTAGCTTTTATTTTTGCATTTATGAAAGTATGTGGCTTAAGATACATGTTTTGTATGCTTTAATGATCATATGTAGCTAAATCCATTTTCCAGCTTAGGATTAATGTTTTAATGTTTTAAGAGAGTTTGAATGCATGTATAAAGATCTTTTTTTTTATTGAAGGTCTTAAAGTAATTTTGAGCTAATCACTTAAGATTATAGTGAAAGATAATCTAAGACATGAGAAATCAACTTAGTTTATTAGAAAAATAAATAAATATTATAAATCAATCAATCAATGACCAAACTTTGATTATTCGTGAGAGTTAGAGATCTGAGACCGCAAATCCAAAAATCATCCTTCTTGAAATTAAAGACCATTTACTAGATTTAAAGCATAACCATGTGTTTATGCTTAAGAGAATAAAGGATGACCCATACTTATTGAGTAAGGTTTGATGTGTGTTGAACTAAAGAGGTTCTAATCATGTGTTTTGCTGATGAAAAAACATTATTTTTACTAATGGTCAAGTTTTGACATGAAATTAACATAGGAAAATGCAAGATGTTCAAGTTTGCATTTGATAGAGCTCAACATTAGCTCTTCAAGAAAAAAAATATGAAGAGCAAGCTTTGGATGATCAAGATTGAAGATCAAGTTTGGATAGGTTTAAGAAAGTGTTGCTTGAAAGGGATCTCAGATTTACATGACCTTTTTTTGCATGAACATTTGCATATAGGATTTAAATTGCAGTTTCAGTGATTAATTGAATTTTATGATTTCATTAACATATTATAAATTTTATTAGAAAGGCATATAGACTTTAAGGTATTTAATCAAGAGGTAATGTTAATTATGCCTTTTGATAAGATTAAATGAATTGAAATATTGAATAAAGTTTCATAACATAATCATTGAATCATTTTGGTTTTTTATATAGTCTAAAATTATATTTTAAAACTTATTTGAAGTCTTAATTATTGTTAGGAAAATGCTTGGATATTTAATCATTTTTTTGGTCATTTATTTACAATTTTAGAGTTTAAATTCGTTTGATTTAAGCTTATTTTATTGACATACATCAAATTTGTCAATACTTGAGTTATTATCATTCAATCTGATTTTTTAGTACTCAAATTTATTTTTGTTGCATAAAAATTATCATACACATTTTTCCTAAGGTCTCAAAGTGCACTAGAGTTTGACCTTAATTTTTTAAGTACTTAAAATGTTGATAGAACTTCTAAGAACTCAAATTACTCAAAGTTGTCTCTAATAGCAACTTGTTTCCTTTTTAGGATTAAACGTCGCTTTTGGCTTCTAAATGGATAGGGCTACTATTAAACATCTCTAAACCCTTCCTAACCCTACACACAACATCTCTAAACACTTTTATCATTATTAGAAACCCTAAAAACAAGATTAAAAGATCAAATTCATTTAAACCTCAAAGCTGCCTCCTTCTTCACTATTTTCCTCGTTTTCACTACTCTTTATTCAACCTCCTCTCTCTTCACTTTAACTTATTTTTGGGTGTGAGAAATTATTGTTCTTTATTAGTTTAAGTGTTTAAGAGTTTTGTTTTATCGAAGTTTTTTATTTTATGAGGATTATTTCACAAGTATTCTGAGTTAGAAACCCCCTGAATGTGATCCAAAAACACATAAATATGTCTGGATAATAGACTAAGATATTCAGCAACTCAGAAAACATCAAGAAATTATAATACAAAATGTTTAAAACCTAAGAACTAAGTAGAATAAAGTAGAGAGAAGGAAGAGCCACTCTCTCTAGATGCAGATCTGATTATCCTCATTAATTGCATGTTGTGTTGTTTTTCTTCTACTTTTTAGGTTGTCTAGACTCCAACTTGGTACTAACAGACAACAACATTAATTGGAGACATGCCACAACAGAAAAATTGGAGATTTGGAGTGGATATTGTTTATTTCTTTATCAACGACGGGATGTAGACCACCGTTGATGGTCTAATTTTGACTTCTTTACCTTAAGTCTATTCATCTTTCAACAGCAAGCTGATAATCCTTCACTTTGGGGCTACCAAACCCACATTGGTGGTCCATATTTGAGTCAAGTTTTTATCTTTTTGCACATTTTCTCAAATTTTGATCAACATCCTACAAATTAAACATAACAACACAAAAATCAATCACTTAAACACATAATTAGGGGTATAATTCATCAAATACTCAATAAAAATGTAATCAATTTAACCCCTAATAATTCCCCAACACTTAAACATTTTCTTTTCCTTAAACAAATTAATTGTTCATCAATTTCATAATAGGACACAAAAATAATAAAATCAATTCAAAATTAATATCACAATTATTGAAAATGCTTTATTCATCCTTTAAAAATAATGACGCATGGAAATATTATAAAATTAATTAATCACATCAAATCATAAATGCATTTAAATCATTTTATTCTTTTTCAATCTTCAACCTAAATCACAAAAATCAATTCCACATGTAAAAGGTAAATACACTGACTTTAATGCATCATCTTTTCAACATTTCCACATCCTTTAAGAACTTTAAATCATAATTTAATTAATCACATAATTAATTAAATTCGCCCTTTTTGAACCACTCACGGGACCACGTAAACGTGGGGCTTATCCTGATTTATGAGGAATGTAAACTATATTTCTACTCCATCCCTTCCCTAACAACCAACCTTGATGTAGGTAGTTCTCATCAGGAACCATTGAAACAAATTAGGTAGACCATATTTTTTGGGGTCATTGGAGCTGCTTTGGAGCTGACAGTTAGGGTCTCACATCCCAATTATCCTATTAGGGTATCAGCAGGCAGGGACAGGGAAAGAGCCGAGGGAAAATCTGCTTTTTGCAGACTGCTAGCTAGTTACATCAGTAGGGGAAGGGGAAAGTACTGACGGGAGACATGGTAAAAGCCTGGTAAAGAAAGCCTTCCTGTTCCAAGGAAACAAGTACAAACCAACCTATATACGAATAGGAAATTTCTTGCCCGCTTGCTCTTATCCGTCAGCAGACAAAGGGAAGAAAGAAGGTCATCGAAAGGATTTGCCAACGAGCGTGAAGGCAGAGGGAAAGCAGTTCCAATGCCACTAAAACATAGGAACAGAAGCGCAGCAACTTCACCATCGGGCCCTCTTCATGTAAAAAATCAATTCCATATGTAAAAGGTAAATACACGGACTTTAATGCATCATCTTTTCAACATTTTCACATCCTTTAAGAACTTTAAATCATAATTTAATTAATCACATAATTAATTAAATTCGCAAGTAGTTTAGTTGAGAAGTCACTTCAGTCTTTTTATGCGAAGGTGAACATTTTTTCATGAACAATTCCCGGTTACTTAACTAAGTCACATTAAGTCAACTGACTATTAGCCCCACTCATAACTTCCACTTTTTTGCTCTCTTTTTTTTTCATTATCATCATTTTTTATAAATATATACATACATATATGATTAGAAATCATAGGAGTGGATTCTGCTTACTTATTTAACTAATTACGTAATTAATGTTAATTTTAATCATTTTTTAGGGGTTAATTCCGATTCTTTTTCATTTTTCTTTGAATGATAAAAGTGCTTTAAAAGAAGTTACAAAATTAATCAAGAAGTCACATTTTATATGTGGAATATCATTCTCATCATCAGGTATCCATTATCAAAATTATAAAATGAGTTAAAGGCATTTATTCACTAATAGTCAAAACTAATCACATAACAGTTCAAATTGTCAAAATAATTTAATTCAAATGAAAGCACAGACAATAAGAAGTATTATAATTAAAAAAAATTTCCACAATTTATAGATAATGATAAAATCGATGATAAATTA
The DNA here is from genome assembly GCA_028565735.1 of Pinacopodium congolense. NCBI lineage: Eukaryota > Viridiplantae > Streptophyta > Magnoliopsida > Malpighiales > Erythroxylaceae > Pinacopodium > Pinacopodium congolense. Next base: position 7,403 of record JAOXYD010047034.1, on the reverse strand, counting down.
AAATACTATTAGACTCACTATACGAAAGTGTGATAGTGTAAGAAATCAATTCATAAAGTTAAGTGTATGACAATCATTCATGATGATAAATGATAAATTCTCTCCCCCACACTTAAAGTAAACATTATCCTTAATGTTTAAAAAGGAAAGTAAATGCATAAGGTAAGAGAGTAAGGAAAATAATACACCCGTTTGAATAAGCCATAATGATCTGTCGAATCGATTTGATGAGTAGGAACTAAAAACATTAAAAAGAGCAAACGCAGAAAATAACAAAACAAGCTCTACTCATATCATATGGAATCAAAGTATATCAAAGAGCCATAGTGCATCAAAATGTGTGAATCAGATTTGAAACAAAGCATAAAAACAACCTATACTATGAAATTGAAATGAAAATACATTAATAAAGCCAAATCGTAAAACAAACTGTGGAAACAATCCATTAAACAACTAAAAATTAGGACTCTGACTATCTGATCCTGAACCTCGATCCCTCTAATAATGGAATCATGGATACTCCTCAAATCGTGCTAATCATGAGTCCATACCATCAATACGATGGGCAAACGCATCAAATGAATATCCGTCGCACCACACAAATCAGAGATCTCTAAAGAAAGTCGAGACTCCATGTTAGTTAAGAAAGTCATGAAATCAACTATAGGATCATTAGTAAAATGTGGAGGTAGTATGAAATGTGAAGAACGACTGGGTGGATGCATGCTTGGTGTGTCCTCAGAAGAAGTTTTTTCCATAGCCTCCTCGGGAACCTCAATAGCAGAAGCATAAGGTGGAACTGCTAGTGCCTCACACTCACTTTTCTTGCACCCCAACCCTCCATGATAAACAGAATATCATAGCTTAATTAAGGCAGCATTAATCATGGTCTATTGAGAACAATCCTCAACCTACTCTAAATCCAAAAGAACTCATGCGTTTCTAAATATCCTCATCATCAAACAAGGAAAAGCTGAAATTCTTGGTAGTTCTCTTTATCTTGACTACATCTCGTATACAAAGAGTAATGAAACCAAACAAAGGTAATCCGAGAATAGTACCTAACCCATATAACATCTTATGAAATAGATAAATATCAACAACACGCATCTCAGTCAATCCACTAAAGGGGCGTAACATTAGAATTAATCATGGAAACTATACTGCGCTCATAAACTCCTAAGTTAGCAGTAGTATAACATCTACTATTTCTCATCAATGCTAACACCTCTTCAGCAATAATAATAGAAAAGAATAAATCCATAGAAATCGAATCACCATGAAAAGTATCCTTGTTCTTAAGATAGATGTCACCCTCACCGAGTACTATTAACAATGTAGAAATTTATCCACGAGTAATAGTATAGGAATACCTCGCATAGAAGATCGAATCTCAATCTTCTTGGACTCAACCTTACCCTCGATGTTCGTGTAGAACTACGAACTAAGGTAGGGTAGAATTGTCCAAAAAAAGTAACTATTGGTTCCCAGCCCAATACTCAAAATGAACTAGAAAAGTCAAATTGATCTTCAAGCTCAGGATGGATTGGCCGCTTAATAATGAAGTCATTTGTATGGTGAGATTGATACCAGTCAAAGTTCTCAAGGCTGGTGAACTTGGATAGATTATAGGCCAATCTCTTTCTCGGAGGAACCATCTGACAAGAAACTGTTCAATAAATATGCACAAAAGAGTCAGAAAATGTTAGAAAAATAAAAAAAATTTATGACGAAAGTCACCAGAATATTCCTTTGGACTGGAATATTCTTCATTTTTTTAGCACAAAATTATGGAATAAAATTGCTATCAATTGAAAGATAATAAAATTCTAAACACAATGATACCCAAACCTAAAAAATGGAGGCCTAAATCATAAGAAAAGTGAGAATTTGTACCTTAGAGTGAATAGGAATATGAAAAGTTCAGACGATTTTTTGAAAAATTGTGAAGTTTTTGAGCAATTTGATAATAGATTCTTTTAGAGGGCTCAAAATGTGACAAATAGATACTAAAATTATGTGATTTGTTGGAGAAATGAGGAAGATAGGAGGATTTGAAGGTAAAAGGTGTAAAATAGGCGTAGAGATCAGTTTAAATGAAGGAGACTATGAATATTGAAATGCTGTATTTTTTACCGTTGTCTCCTCCTTCAATGACGGGCTATTCTTTCATCAACGGCACTGTAGATAGATAAACATCTTGCCACTAAGGCTCTAGAAATGACGGAGCAATGGTGGGTTGCTCATCCATCAACAGTGGACTACCAAACCACGTTGATGGTCTGCATACTCTTGAAAACGTCAAATTTTAATCCAATTTCACCATCAAATTCTTCTAAACTCAAGTCCTAACAACATGAATTAGATTATTCATCAATTTGATTCAAAATCAAGCCTAAAAACACTCATAAATCAAAATAAACCACACTAAACGAAAGGCAATCCAAAGAAAACACACTTAACTTAATTCAAACATACGTAAAAAGGGCTTCAACATATTAACGAAAGGTCCTAACAAGCAAAGTAAAATAAAATCACACATAATTACCTACCTAACACAAATAATTCCTAGTTTAATGAGAATTAAATAGTGAAAGAGTCTCAGACCACTCCTCAAATAAACTAGGCACATACAAATTCGCTCTTTGCTCATTTATCTTGAAAGTTGAGTGACTAGTAATAACTTCAATTGTTTTGAATAGGTAAACCTTGGTCACTTCATATGGGCCTGTCCACCTTAATCTAAGCTTACCTAGATATAACCTCAACCTTAAATTATAAACCAAGATCTCATCACCAGCTTTAAACTCTCTTTGAATGATATGTCTATCATACTATCTTTTGACTCGTTCTTTACAAAATTTAGAGTTGTCATAAGCATTAAGATGAAATCCATCCAACTCATTCAATTGCAAAAGCCTTTCTTCTCCAACCTGTCTTAAGTCAAAATTAATAAAATTAATGGTATAATAGGTAAGATGTTCCAACTCAACAGACAAATGACAAGCTTTCCCATAAACCAACTTATAAGGAGACTTCTAATAGGCATTTTGTATACAGTTCAATATGCCTAAAGTTTATCATCCAACTTAAGTGATCAATCCTTTTCGAAGAGCTAACAGTCTTTTCTAGAATTCTTTTTATTTGTTCATTTGAAATTTTGACTTGACAGCTAGTCTGAGGATGGTAAGGTATAGCAATATTATGGGTAACACTATACTTTGAAAGAAGGGGATCAAATTTCTTATTAAAAAAGTGCATTCCCCCATCACTTATGATTGCTCTTAGTATCCCAATTCTAGTGAAAATGTTCTTCTTAAGAAAGTTAACTACACCTTTTGCATCATTCGTTGGAAGAGAAACTACCTCAACCTATTTACTCACATAATCCACAGTTACTAAGATGTATTAATTTGAGTATGATGATGGAAATGGCCCCATGAAATTAATTCCCCAATGTAGGCCAATAGACTTAACAAAATCTAGACAATTGTCACAAGACTTAACAAAATGAAATGCATCCTTAAACAATGTAGGCCAATAGAAATCGCACTTAATACCTTACGTTCAATTCTAGTAGGGTCAAAGTATTCTTAAGTTTTTCTTGAATGAAAATGACTTAAAATTGAAGACACTTCTTCAAAAAAAATACATCTCTAAATGATTCCATCAGCACATATCTTGTAAAGAAAAGATTTGTACCAAAGGTATTTCTTGATTTTAAAAAAGAATTTCTTCTTTTTTTGGTATGAGAACTTAGGAGGTATAACATTACCATGAAAATAATTCACTATGTTTGCGTATCAAGGTAAGGTAAGCATGGCTAGCAAATGCTCTTCAAGAAAACCCTCTTTTATGTCTTGGTCTTCTTCTTTCTCCATCACCACTTCATCCAAATGAGATGAATGATTAGCCACAAAATTTTATTTTCCTTTCTTATCTTTGATTTCGATGTCAAACTCTTGTAAGAGAAGAACCCATTGAATCAATCGTGGCTTAGCATCAAGCTTATTCATCCCTATCGAATCAATTATGGCTTAGAATCTAGCTTATTCATCCCTATCGAATCAATTGTGGCTTAGAATCTAGCTTATTCATTAAGTATTTCAAAGCGGAATGATCCATATAGACTATAACCTTTGAAAGCACTAAGTAGGACCGAAACTTGTCAAAAGCTAACACCACTACTAACATTTCCTTCTCCGTAGTGGTGTAATTCAGTTGAGCATCATTCAAAGTGTGATTTCCATAATAAATTGGATGGAAAATTTTTCCATGCCTTTGTCCTAATAATGCACCAACTGCAAAGTCACTTGCATCACACATCAATTCAAAAGGAAGAGACCAATTAGGTGATACCAAAATAGATGTGTTGGGCCTAAATGACACCAAATAGGGGGTAAACTAGGTTCCAATAAAATTTTAAGTAAAAACACAAGAATAAAATCAACAATAATTTGCAGAAGCTAAATAAATAATTATGAAACAAATAAGATAAAAAGAAGTTGTAATTATTGAAAGTAAGATAAGAAATACAAACGTAAAATTAATTACAACTTACAAACCCTTTTAAGTTCAAATATAACCCACTTTTCTTTTTCAAAGCTTAAGAATAACCTCTCTTCTTTTTTCTAAGGCTCAAGAATAACCTCTCAAATCCTTTTTATAGGCTCAAGAAAAACCTTACAAATTCTTTTATGGCTCAAGAATAATCTCACAAAAAAGCAATAAAGCGTGTAGTTACTTCTCACAAGACTCAAAACAAAATACATAGAAAGTTATATGTTCGTTTTTTAGACTTGGTATGCTCTATTGTAATTTGTGAATTGCTCCTTACTTCTTCTCCCTTTTATACAGCAAAATGAGGTAAATAACTGTTTGAGCACATTAACCTTCAATCTAACCGTTGTCTAATGTTAGTGACCATTGTATAAACTCTGTGATTGTTGTGCAAATCTTCTATCTGTTCAGCAATATGACCGTTATGAATAATCTACTGCGAAATCTTCTTTATTCGATCGATCAATAACCCATTTTCGATCGAACAGTCTTCTAAATTTGTTCATTCGATCAATCGGTCTTTGTATTTGGTCAGCCAATCTCGTTAATGCTTTCATTCGGCCAACCGATCTCCATGGTTTGGTAGACCAATCTGCCTTCAGTCAACCAATACTCCCTTCAACACTGGTATTTGATCAATCGATCTATATTCGGTCAATCGATCCTCTACATATCTAAACAATCAAAATTCTTGCTCAAATGCTCCAATCAACCTATCCTTACACACACTTAAACACAAATATCAATAACAAAGATATTTTATCATCATTAAAATAACGTGAAACCTCCTTTGGTTCAATAATCTCCCCCTTTTTGGTGATGAAAAAATCATGTGATATTAAAACAAATATAAACTCCCCTTAAATTCATGTATACAATAAACAAAGAATATAAACTCCCCCTAAATTAATGCATACGATAAACAAGGAATATTTAATATCACATATACCTCTCCCCCTTTTTGGAATCAACAAAAAAGTTCATAGGAATGTCCATCAATCATACCAATTTCTCATCTAATTTTGCAAAAATGATCTTCGCATAGAGATTTAGTAAAAATATCTGCTAATTGATGCAATGTATCAACAAACTCGAGTTTAATATCTCTATTTTGTACATGATCGCGAATAAAAAGATAAAAATTTTCAATATGTTTAGTCATAGAGTGTTGGATAGGATTTTTAGTCAAACAAATAGCGCTTGTTTTATCACATCGAATTGGAATTCTATGACGATGCAAATCATAGTCTTTAAGTTATTATTTAAGCCATAAGACTTGAGTCTAACAACCACCGACAACCACATATTCAGCTTCCGTCATAGATAAGGCAACATAATTATGTTTTCGACAAGACCATAAAACTAATGCATTTCCTAAGAAATGGCATGCACCAGATGTACTTTTTCTATCAAGCAAACTACCTACATAATCAGCATCAAAATACCAAACTAAATCCAAACAATCATTTTTTGGATACCAAAGTCCTAAATGGAATGTACCATTTAGATAGCGCAAAATACGTTCAATAGCTAGTAAATGTGATTCTTTAGGAAAAGATTCAAAATGTGCACACAAACAAACACTAAACATGATGTTAGGATGACTAGAAGTTAAATACAACAAACTACTTATCATCCCTTAATAAAAATTTTCATCTACCACTTTTCCATCTTCATCTTTATTTAATTTGGTGGATATGCTTATGGGGGTATATAAGGGATTTTTTTGATCCATTCCAAACTGCTTAAGAAGTTCTCATGTATACTTTGATTGATCGATGAAGATACCATCCTTTAATTGTTTCATTTGTAGTCCGAGGAAGAAATTTAGTTCTCCCATCATGCTCATCTCAAACTCCCTACTTATACACTTAGCAAATTCTTTACACAAATGTTCATCAGTAGCACCAAAGATAATATAATCAAAATATATTTGAAAAATTAATAAAACATTTTGACCTTTCTTAATAAACAGGGTGGTTTCTACTTTCCCTTTTTCAAAACCATTATCAAGCAAAAAATGTACTTAATCTATCATACCAAGCTCTAGGTGCATTTTTTAAACCATACAGTGCTTTAGAAAGTTTACAAACATGTTCAGAAGCCTCATGACATTCCAAACTGGGGGTTGTTCAATATACACTTCTTCTTAAATAAATCCATTTCAAAATTCACGTTTGACATCCATTTGAAACAATTTAAAACCCATGTGAGGTGCAAATGCCAGAAGTAATCTAATAGCCTCTAACCTAGCTACGGGGGAAAATGTCTCATCATCTTGGTTATACCCTTTTGCTACTAGTCTTGCTTTGTTTCTAGCAATGTTACCTTTTTCATCTAGTTTATTCTTAAAAACTCATTTAGTACCTATTATAGGATGATCTATTGGTCTAGGAACTAAGGTCCAAACTTTGTTTCGTTCAAATTATTCCAATTCCTTATTCATTATTAAAATCCAATTCTCATCATCTAGAGCTTCTTCTATTGTTTAGGTTTAATCTTTGAAATGAAAGCAATATGAGATAAATGAAGTTGAGAACTAGTGGTTACCCCTTGGTGAACATCACCTATAATTTGATTTGTGGGATGATTATTCTTGTATTTCCAATTTCTTGGTAGCTCTTCATGTCCTCCTTCTCTACTCGGTTCAACAATTTATGATGATTGTCCATTGTCTTCAAGTGTAAGATGTTCTAATCCCTTAGCTAAGTCTTCATCATCAAACTCAAGTACTTTCTTTTTTTCGAAAGGATTAGTTTCGTCAAAAACAACATGCATAAACTCTTCAACAACATGCATAGACTCTTCAAAAATATAAGAGTTCTTGTTATAAACTCTATATG
>JAOXYD010047023.1:0-13488 GCA_028565735.1 Pinacopodium congolense | reverse complement strand
TTGCATGCACTAGGTCTCTTTGAAAATGATTTGATGGAATGAAATGGTTGTGTTTAATTTGCTTGAGGACAAGCAAAGGTTTAAGTGTGGGGAAGTTTATAAATGTGTTTTCATAGTATGTTTCTAAGTTGTTTTTTAGGTGTTTTAAGTATTTTTTATGTGTTTAAAACAACAAAGTTGGAAAATGAAACTTAAGCATTTCATTACTCAAATTAAAATGTTTAACATCAAATTAAGCTAATCATTATAACTATGAAAGCATTAAACTAATTCGGACAAGCATAAATTTAAAGCAAATGAAAATAAAATGGAAAGAAACTAAGCTAATGGAACAAGAAAAAGCAATTGAAAAACACAACAAATGAAAGAAGAACATAATAGAGTCACATCTAAGAGAGCTTCTAATGCATAGGGCTATTCACATCTTCTTCCATCAAGAGAAGCTATTCCATTTCCGAGAAAAATGTGGCAGCCATGATTTTTTACTTTGAAAACATGCTGCACTCTTTACAAAATTACAGTTGATTTCTTTGGTGAGAAGCAAGGAGAGCGAACACTTATCTTGCCTTTAGGGAGAGCTTTTGGTTTTCCAAAATTTCACAAAGGTGGAAAACAAAATCCTAGTAACGTGGTCCCGAATATCTACCATTATATTGCTCTTCCTCTGTATTTTTGTTGTCCACTCCTTTTTTGTTTCTTGCTTTCTTTTCTTTTTTTTTTCTCTTAGGGCTTCGTCTAATTCCCTTAGTTCACATGTCCAAAATGCTTCTGCTTATCCCTCTTTAGTGTCATTTTCCTCCAACCTTCGTTTTGTTTGCTCCTTATTTTCCTCTCTAATTAAAATGCTACTCCTTAGCCCTCTCCAGTGCCATTTTTACTTTACTGTCTCTCTAGGCATTTTAATTAAAACGTTGCTCTCTTTAGGTGTCTCTAGGAGCGTAGATAGCTTTGTCTAGGGACAATATTGTTACATTCCTCCAAGCCTTTTGGCTTTTGTTTTTAACTACCTTAGAATGCTTGTTTTTCCAAGGTGTGGAAGCTAATTGATGCCAGACTTAGGTTAAATTTATAAGCCTCCTCTCTTTGATGTCTATATGCTCTAGTTTGTTTCAGTTGCTTCCAAATCTTTATACTTTGATCCATATCTTGTTTTAAGGTCGTAAACCTGTCATTAAACACAATATAACATAAATTGAGTACTTTTATATCAAAAATAAGAATGAATTCAAATGAAATAACATATATAAACTTAACCAAGTTCATTCCTATCAGCTACACAAGGGTTTACTCCCTTCTTATATGAAAATCTTATGAGTATAAATTAAGGGACTTAACGTTTTAATGTCGGCTATAGTCCATTCAATTTCTCCCTTATGATCTCGCATCACTCTCAACAATTTATCCTTTATAATATCAGTCAAAGAAGATGAAATAATAATAGATAAGTGCGATAAAAGATTCAAAAAGCATACTTCAAATTCTAGGAAAGAGGATTGAGCTTAAGAGTTGGGGGCTCCTCAACAGATGGATTTTTAAGGGGATTAATTATTCTATCCAGAAGCTCGTACTTTCTAGAAAGAATCCAACTAGCTGACGCCTTTCTAGCCTCTATTGCACTTAAAACTTCTCTAACCTCCTCCTTATTTAACTCTAAAGAATGTGAATAAGTCAATTCCTTTTGTAAAGGGTCTGAGCAAAGATAACAAAAGCATTGCTCTCAATATGGCTAACTCTAATAAAATTACAAAAATCAAAATCAGAATGATGTTGCATTGCCTTTAATGCATCAAACTTAATCTCTTTATCTTATAGATTAAGAATTAGTTTACGACTATGAACATTAATCAATTTCCTAGTCGTAGGCCTGAATGGTCTTCTTAAGATGATAGACACCTTACTATCCTCTTCTATATCCACCTTTAAGATAATTGATAGGGTTAGGGTATTATTAACTTTAATCAATACATCCATGGTGATCCCTCTAAGATAGATCATATAGTCATATAACAACTAGCTAATTGTAATGGGACTGTAGTTAGTTTAGGTTTCACCAATCCTAACTTCTTAAAGATAGAAATGGGCATCATATTAATACTAACTCTTAAATCAATCAAAACCGTATCTATTTGCATGTTAACTATGGTACAAAGAATAGTGAAACTACTATGATTCTTAAGCTATGGAGTTAACTTCTTAGACATGATAGCTGGAAACTCTTCATTAAGCTCAACAGTCTTATATTCTTCTAGCTTCCTTTTATTAAAAAGAATTTCCTTTAAAAACTTTACGTAAGAGGGCATTTGAGCAATTGTCTAAACAAATGGGATATATATGTATAACTTATTTTAACATTTGAACAAATTTCACAAATTGCTTGTCTAAGTTCGCATTCTTCAACTTCTAATGGTTTGGAATCATAGTTTTATAAGGTTGGACATTGGGATTAGAAAAAATCCTAGATGGTCTCTTCTCCTTCTCCCTTTCTACTTCCTTTCCTTTTTCTTCCTTTCCTTTTTCTACTTCTACCACTTTCTACTTACTCTTCCCTTCTACTTCCTTCTTCTTCATCTATAGTCCTACACTCTCCACAGCCTTCCTACTTCTCAAGGTAGTGGCCTTAACATGTCCTCAGGGACTGGATTCAGTAGTACTAGGTAACTTACTGGGTAACATCTCATGTAAGATTTGTGAAATATAACCTACTTGAGTCTCTAGATTCTTAATAAAAGCCTTATAATTTTGCATCCTAGACTTATTGCCTTAAATATACTTCAATAATGTATCCTAAAAATTTGAATTTTCTTGCAGAGGTGGATTGCTCCAAAGTGTGGTGGTAGGACACTCGAAAGTTTGGTTGGTGTGTAATAGGTGTTTTGATTGTCTCTTCATAAAAAATTAGGATGGTTCCCCAATTAGGATTATAAATGCTAGAATAAGGATATCCTCTTTGCCTATTAAAATTAACATAATTGGCTTGCTTAGGCTCATGGGAAAAAGGACTTCATACTTGAGAATCTACGGATGAATGTGAAGAACTATCACAATGCTCACACTCTAAAGAACTTCTAAAGGTTCTACTGTCAGCTTCGCTCACCAAACTATCTAGCTTCATATTTAGGAATTCCATTTTACCTACTAAGGCTAATATATCATTGATAGAATAAGCCCTACATGGTTTCCTAGGATGATGTTCAGAACTATACCATAAACTATTGGTTTCCATCTCCCCATTCAACTTATAGGCCTAATTGGAGTATTTCTCATTATATTACCTCCATTTGTAGTATTTATGATGCTATAAGTAGAATGTGTGACTCTAGTCTAGAAAATATCTACTTGTAATCACATACTGAAGCAATGACTAGGACACCTAACAACCATCTCTCTAAAACTCTCCCAGGCCACATATAGATTCTTTCTCATATTATGCAAATGAGCTAATCTCAATTTTCATTTTTCCTATCTTGGTTGGTGGAAAGAATTTACTAAGGAAAAGCTTCATAAGGTCATCCCATATGGTAATGGAACCAGGTTGATGAATGTTTAACAAAACTTTAGGCATATATTTAAGAGAAAATGGGGAAAAGATTAAGTTATATAACATTATCTAAAACTCCATTGATTCTAAACAAATCACAGGTGTCTAAGAAATTTTGCAAGTGTTCATTTACATCTTATAATGCTAAACCACCAAAATTTGAAGCCTTGAACATGGTAACAATATCATGAGGTATCTCAAAATTGTTTGACTTAACCCTGAGCCACATAATGCTAGCCATAAGTCTAACTTTATTTCCTATAGTGAAGTCCATCATATTTGGTTTTCAACTTTCACCTTAAGATGTTTCAACTAATTGCTCCTGTGGTTCCATTTCTAATGAATTAATGTCTACTTCAAAAGATTAGTCATTGAAAGTCTTTACTCCTACTATATCAAATGTGCTTACTTAAGATTCTTTCTTTTACTTATAAGTGGTACCTCAAGCTTCTAATCAAACTAAAATATCTCAGGCTTTTGAACTCAAGTATACATGTAAACATAAGAAAGAAATTAAAATAAACAAATGACTAACTAATCAAAATAAAAAAGTAAGAAACAAAACATAATTCAAACATGAACAAAAAATGCATTATAAACAATATAAACAAGATGGTAATTGACACCAATTTATTCTTAATTCTTTAATTATGATGATTCTTAGTAACGATAAAAAACTTGTTGCTAGTTTCATCTATGTTATAAAAAAAATCAATCTTTAAGCATGCAACTTCTGAAGGCAATTCAAAACCAACCTATTAGCAAGTGCACCTATCAATAATGAATATAATATATTCAATTAAGTTCGAATTATTATTCCCAAGAGGATTCAACTTGTAAATGCTAGGTCATTTGGATTACATTTATTTAGAGAGCCCAAATTGGATGAATTATCAAATTAAAATTATCAAATTAACCTAAAGTTTCCAATTTGTGTAAGAAGACTAAAAATGTGATTAAGGATTTCCGAAATTAATTTATTTTGCTAAGGTTTAGGTTTTTAATAATCTAATTGATTTATCTAAAGGTCATAAGGCCTAATGTGAGGTATCTTCACAAATTCAAGATAACATTGTGGTTAAGACAACACCTTTTCTTTAATCCTAATTTGATGTTTGACCATTCATCAAATTTAGTCAATAGGCTTTAAGTTCAAGAAATTTAATCCAAAAATTCATTATTTCCATATTAACACCTTTATAATTAATCAAAGTTTTGTCATGAAATGGTTAAAATCAAGTTGTTAATTGAATTATCCAACAACAAAGGTAGATTTCTCAGATCCAAGATTATTTAATGACTTTATCCTAAGTGATCAATTTAAAATAAGCTTTAAGCACTTCAATCAAACAAAGATCAACTCAAGATCATGCATAAGAACTCAATTAATCCATTTACTATCATTACCTTAACTAAAAATCAAATTAGCCCCTCATTTATTTTTTTCAAAAAAACACACCATAATAAACTTAACCAACATACCTTTGATTAGTTCAATAAAAGAGTGAATAAAGTGAATAAAAGTGTTAAAAAAACACCAATTTTAGCTATTAACATGTTTATAGATTTGAATCATGTTCCCAAACTCTTACAATCCTTAAAAATAAGCTTTAATCTCCAATACAATTGATGAAAAATAAAGAATACACCCAAAGGAACCTTAACCTAAGAGAGAATATTAAAATTTGATAGAAAGTGGCATAATTAGCTATCTAAACTTGTCTTCAAGCTCTTGGAGATGCTTATATGTGTTCTCTACAAGTTCATTGTAAAATAGGTACAAGTTGGAAGAGAAATCAGATTGAATCTAGTTGGAAAAATGTGTCTACATACTTAAATAGTGCTTGAAGTTGGCACTCAACAATGTTATTTAATGGTCGCATTTTGCTTCTAGACATTGCCTATTCATCAACGTCGGGTGTTGACATATTACAATGTCATTTGGAACCCTCGTTTAACCCCTTAGAATAGTATAATGTTGGTCTACACTGTGCTATCAATGGTGTTATTTAATGGGGGCGTTAAACTCCTGAAGAATGGTCCACATATGAGGTTTTTACATAATTCTTCATATTTGGACTTAAATCTAAAAATTAAAAAACAATGAAATTAAATTTAAATTAAATAACAATGAAAAACACTATAAAACATGCCCTTATCAGTATAGAATTAATGTCTACTCTAAATAATTCAATTATGTTAGTTCTTACTAATTAGTAAAAATTTTATAATTGATATCTAAAAATAAAATTTCAAATTTTAATTTACTTTGGCTATAGAATTCTCAAATCATACTAATCAATAATAAAGAAACATTCTCCCTAGCTAGTTTAGAATAACAAATCCTCTATTCATTAGCTCAACTACTTAAATATAGTTTATTTTATATCCAAGTATTTTATAAAATAAATCATAAGTAGTAACAACACATAGTACTTCGTATATGAGATTGCTTGGTAAAAATTTATAAATATTATGAAAATAAAATTTAAATCTTATAATTATGATCTCATCATAATTTTAAATTGTATAGTAATTAATTTAGAGATTTTATTTTTAATATTAATTATTAAATATAATTAATAAAAATAAATAAAGAAAAAATCTTTATTAAATAAGTTTACAATGTTATACATATATTAATAACTAAACAAATTAACTATAAAAATGTAACTAATAAATTAAGTGACAATTAGTTGTTTTATCAAGTTCTTGTGTTTGATTCTTTTATTGTATAGCATGTGTAACAACTAAGGGGAATGAAACTACCTCAAGAAGAGAAGAAGAAAACATGAGTCTTGATGATGGTCATGAACAAGATGGAACTTGTGACTTGTTAGATGCTGATGTTGAGAACTTACTGGAAGTGGAATCTTTTAGATAGCAAAATAAATAACATAATGATGCAAGGTAGGCAAAATACGTAGGATACAACGGCTAACATATAATGAATATTATTGAACTAATTGTCATCACATAAACTAAAGAATCATTCCCATATATATAAGCTTGCAATCCAATCATTAAATAACTAAACTTAATCTTACAATCCAATCATTAAATAACTAAACTATCTAATATTTAGTATAAAATAAAACTCTAACTAATAATAATAACTAGGACTCTCAATTCTATATTTATCTAACTATTACAATTTAAATACAAGTTTGTCATGAAGCACCCCCTCTTAAACTTGTAATTCAACCTTTAATAACTCAAACAATAGCCCTCAACTTATAGAAATCTTCACATTTTAAGGCTTTGGTAAACATATCGATAACTTATTCTTTGGATGTCACATGCTTTAAATGAATCTACTAGAACTCAATGCATTTTTTTAATATAAAATGGTACTTGGAGTCTATATGTTTACTTCTATGATTAAAAATTCGATTCTTTCCTAAAGCAATGGAAAACTTATTATGAATAAAAATATTCATGGATCCATCTTGCTTAAATTTTAGCTATTTTAATAACTTCATTAACTAAATAATATGACAAACACATCAAGTAATTGCATCATGCTTAGCTTTACAATTTGAAAGAATAGCAATCTATTGTTTCTTTAAACTATAAGCAAACATGGTAGTTCTTATAAAGAAAACAAGATTAGTTATGCTTTTTCTACAATCGATGTCTCCTTCGTAATCACTATAACTAAATGTAGATAATATAAAATTATTTACAGTGTTATAAAATAAGCCATATTTTAGGTTTCCCTTAATATATCGTAGAATTCTCTTTACTACTTTCATGTCTATCAAATTTGGAGCTTCCATGTAACTACTAATAACACCAACTCCATATAAAATATTCATCCTTATATAATTAAAAAATCACAATCTTTCAAGCAATCTTCTAAATAAAGTTTGGTTTACCTTTTCTACACAATCAAACTTAAAAAGCTTAATCCTACATTCTAGCTAGGTAGAAATTGAATTGACCCTAGTCATTTTGAACTCCTTTAAAATCACTTCAGTATAAGTTTTTTGTAGAAGAAAAAGCCTACCTTCACTTTGCTTCACTTCGAACCCAAGATAAAAATTCATAAGCCCAAAAAAAATTATCTCAAATTCATCAGTCATCTTCTTCTTAAATTCTTCAAAGTTTTTAGAATTATTAGTTGTAAAGATCAAATCATCAACATATAAACAATCATACATAATTTCTCTATTCTTGTTTTGTTTAACATATAATGCATGCTCATATGGCCATTCGATAAACCATCCTTCTAAAAATAATAATCAATTCATGTATACCAAGCCCTTGGAGCTTGTTTAAGACCATACAAGGCTTTATTCAACTTTAATCCATGTCTTCTTATCCTTTATAACATAACCTAATGGTTGTTACACGTAAACGTCTTTCTCTAAAGTTCCCTTTAAGAAGACTGATTTTACATCCACTGAATAGTTAAGCTGCCAAAGAAATAATTAGTCAAACAGTCTCAAAGTAAGCCATTAGAGTAAACACTCCATCATAATTAATTCTAGCTTTTTGAATGAATCCTTTTTCAACAAAGTCAAACTTTTCATTTCTCTACTTCCCCTTCTACATTTTCTACACTTTATAAATCAACTTTACTGCTGTAGGGGAAGATCTAGAAGTTCTACTAATCACCAAGTCACATTATTTTTAATTTCTTTCATCGTTTTATCCATAGAAAATCTCCATCTTTCATCTTTAAAAGCTTCTTCAAAAGTCACTGATTTTGTATCCGCTAAAAAAAGAGAGTAGAATCATTGATTTCTTCCATCACTTTATAAATTTCTCCTAAACTTCGCATATGATGTAGCCTTTCGACAGAGCTTTATGAAAATATAATCGTTTTAAACTTTGAATGAAGGATTTTTTGGTGTAACTACAGTCATAACTTGATTCAATGCCTTATCTATATTACAAAATTCAACAAAAGAAAGGAAAAAATTCATAGTTTTCATCCTTTGGTACATTCCACTCTTAAGAGCTTTCTTCTACAAAATTCATCAAACAAAGGAAGAAAGTCATAGTTTTCAACTTATGGTAAATTCAACTCCTAAAAGCTTTCTTCTTCAAATGCAACATATCTACTAATGATTATTTTCTCATTCTGATGATTGTAAAATTTATACCTCTTTGAATTTTTTATATAACAACCATGTATGAATTTCTAACTCTCATCGTCCAATTTGCTTCTTATCCCATTAAGACTATGAACGTAACTGATACTTCCAAATACTCTCAAATGTGAAATACTTAATCTCCTTCCACTTCATGCTTCTTGTGGATTGATTTGCATTATTCTATTTATAGGGACTACAATTATTCAAATTCATTTCACATGTTATTACCTTAGCTTAAAATTCCTTTGTCATCCTCTTACTCTTTAGCATACTACGAGCCATATTGAGAATAATTCAATTTTTAGGCTCCAAAATTCCATTTTTCTAAACTGACCTTATAATTGTCAAAGATTGTCAAATAACATAATACTTATAGAATTAATCAATTTTATTTTATATGAATTCTCCTCCTCGATTAGTTTGAATTGCTTTAACTGGATAATGACTTCAATTCTCAACTAAAGTATTGAATTTCTTAAAGACTTCAAATGCTTCAAAATTTTCCTTTAAAAAATATATCTAAGTCTTGCGAATATAATCATCAATAAATAATAAAAAGTACATATTCTTTCCATATGAAATCGATTAGGTAGGACCAAATATATCAGCGTGCATCAATTCAAGTGGTCGTAAAGCTCGAGATAAAGACTCCTTCAGAAAGCTCTTCTTAGACTTCTTACCATACATACAACCTTCACAAATCTAATTAGCATGACATATGAAAGGTAATCCAGGTACCATCCTTTTCTTGGACAATGGCTCCAATCCATCGAATTTCAAGTGGCCTATCCTAAGAAGCCATAACAATGATAAAATATTTGTAGTAGCCTTTAAACAAATGGGCCCTATCTTTGTTAATTTTTAGTCCAAACATTTTTTTCTTAGATATTGGGACTTATACTATCAATCTATCATTTCTATTTTGCATAACTAATTCACTCTTACTCATCTCTAACTCATAACCCTTTTCCAAAAGTTATCTAATACTCAATATATATATTTTCAAAGTATGAATATAATAAACATGAGATATAAACCAATGATCTCCATTCTTTAATCTAATCAAATTTTCTCGTTTACGCATGATTGGAATTTTAGTTTTATCATTAAATGACCTTTAACAGATTTTTCAATATTACAAAAATAAATCCATGTTACCAATTATATGATTTTTGGCTCCTATGTCAAGTTTCTAGGAATCTTAATTCCTTTCTTCTTCACTATTGCAAGCCAACAACAAAGTATATTTTTTCTTCTTCTTCTTTAACTTGAACACAATTTTCTTTTTCATCTTCATTAGAATTACATTTTTTCCAAGGTTACCAAATCTTTGATAGTTATAACAATGTATATTAGATCTTTGATCATGACCTCATTGGAACAATCTACTTTTACCTTATCCTCTTGAATTTTACTTTTGAAAAAATGACTCTTCATTTATTAGTAGAATTATTTCTACCTCCTCTACCTCTTCCACAATTTTCACTTATCCAGCCTCGACTGTAACCTTATACACTTCCTTGTCCTCTACAAATAAGATGTGTTTTACTATGTTTTAACTTGAATATTTTAAAGATAAAATGCTCAATTTGTGTTTAATGATAAGTTGGATGTGTTGATACATATTTTGGATAAAAAGGCAAAGTTTGGAGAAGAATTAGAGAAAATTAGAGCAAAGGAACTATTGATAGAGACTTAAGCGACGCTTTCTATAGCACTTGAATAATGTCGTTTAAGTAAGGAGGAATCACTATTTAGCTCATTTTCTAAGTAGATAAACGGTGATTAAAGTAGGCACCATTTAGGTCTATTCACCTATAGTTTAGCATACTAGAAACCTTTCTAGGCATTTAGATAATCAATTTTCAGTTTGTTTACACGCCCCTTTATAGTTAATTGCATTTTTATCATAGTTATTACATTTGGGTTATGATTTAATAATTTTTTTCCTTGTCAGAACCTTAATTATTGTTAATAGATTGCTTTATTTATAATTCCATCAACTTTCTTTGGTAATTTAAGTATATTTTCTTATTGTTTAGCTTCTGTTTAGTTAATTTTAATAAGTTAGGGTAGATTTCTATTAGGTAAGAAGATATTAAAGGGATGATGGATGACTAGTTATGAGAATTGAATTAAATTCCATTACACATTGTGTTTTAAGTTGAGATTGAGTTAGAATTTAGGTTTAATGCTATGAATTAGGAATTTTCCTATAGGTTTAGCCATCTTATTAGAGATTTCTAGTTCAATTTCCAAGTATAGGCTTTTAATTCATAATTGTCAATACTAAATATTACAGGTACCCATAGTTTAAGTGATTTTGTAGATAAACTTAATAAACTTAGTTTAGGATTCCAACTTTATAAGTTATGCAATATGATATTATGCAATTGTGGCTTAGGTTAGTCATTCCCTAGTATTTAAAACTGTTATGCCATTAACTTTAGATAGCTTATTCTAGGATATTGCCTAGTTAGGAAAAAAAATTTCTACCATATCGAATTTGTCTAAAATCGAACGAACTTAGGGTGTAAGAGCTTGTTTGTAACCATAAGCTAGTGTCTTTAGTAAAACACAATTTTATATTTTCAATGATAAGTTACAAGTCTTGAATCTCATAAATATCTTCTGCCTAACTTTCTCTTATTATTATCTGTTTGTTTCTATTTTGCATTGTTGCTTGTTCGCTTTTATTTTGTCATTTTCCCTTTTATAGTTCCTTTAATTTCATAAAAATTAAAGGGGTTTTATTTCTTTTTATTTTCATTTTCACAATAGTGGAAATAGCTTAAACTCACCTTAGCTCTTTGTAGATTCTACCCTAGCTTACCCTACTACAGAATAAGTGTTTTTTAGGTTTATTATTTGGTGACTAGCAAGAGCTTCTTACCAAACTTTTGGTGCCATTGCTAGGGAGCTAGCATTAGTATTTGGTTATTTTTTATGATTTTTATTCTTTATTTACTATTCTTTCTCATCCTATTTCTTGTTTTGCAAGTTCCATAGCCTTCTAAACTATACAAGGTTATGAAAATTTGCTATAGAAAATAGAGGTTCACTGCTTTCTCCATTTAAACCTTTTTCATTTTCTCCTATTGTAGGTCAAATGAGGCATCAGCATTTCGAGCACATTTAGACTACTCTGATACTTGGGAGAAATAATTAATCATTTAACGAAGAAGTTGAAAAGAACTTATAAGAGCCTTCAGAGGAATTCAAAGTTAATATAGAGCCATACCAGCACACTTTGAAGGAGCTTATGGCTCCTATCTTTAACCATAATCTCCTTTACACTAATTATCCTGATAATGAATCTAATTTTGATATTAGAGATATTAGACCTAGTTTAATTCTTGCTTTACCTATTTTTATAGGTTTTAAGGATAATAGCTCATTAGGATCTGGCTACATCACTAACCTAAACAAGTTTCTCAAGGAGTTCCAGATCGCATGTTCAAGAATGAAGCCTACTGGTGTCACGTTAGATCAACTGAAGTTGCAAACCTTTTCTTTTGCTTTAGCAAATGAAGCTAAAGAGTGGCTCTACAATCTACCGGCTAGATTGGCTACCACCTAGTATCAGATATAGCAAGTCTCTATCGAGAAGCACTTTTAAGTGTCGAAGGTAACAAATATCACCAAGGAGATGCCAAAGGTAACAAACATCAACGAGGAGATTTGCAACATTCGACATGAGGGAGGGGAGTCACTTCACAAGTACTAGAAGGATTTCAAAAAACTATTCAAAAATTACCCCAATCATTAGATAAGTGAAAAACTTTTTATTTAATGTTTTTATGAAGGACTAATGCATATCGATAGGAATATGATAAATGTAGCTAGTGGCAGGTCGTTAGTTGAAAAGATACCAACAAAGGCAAAGAAGTTTATAGCAATGATGGCATCCATCTCTTAGTACTATAGTAGTATAAATGGCATCCTATTCTCTATATCGAAATCAAATGGCGTTGCTACCTCAAAGATGGAGCAGTATGTCGCAAAGCTCACATCCATGGTGAAGCAAAGCATTACTGGAAAAGGGAAAGCGAAGGTGATTAAAATTTTTTCATTATCTAGTCATTTGAATGATTCATGCCCTACCTTATGGGATGATCAATAGGTTTATTCCATAGGAGCACCCTAGGGTTAACAGTTAGGATATGATCCTTACGCGCCTATATACAATATAGGGTAGGAGGATAATCTAAATTTGCTATATGGGTGAAACTAACAAGGAAGTGGAACTAATTTCAAACCTTTTACCATACAGCAACCATATGTATACAACTCCCAACCTGGGTTCTATCAAATGCAGCAACAAAAACCTCCTTATTGATGAATTTCACAAAACTATCAAACTTATTTTACTCACAAAACCGCAAGTGTACAAGTCGTAACTTGTAGTAAAAAATAGATATCGATCCCATGAGGATTATATCTAGAAACCCTATCAATTTGGATTACACTTTGTTTAAGAAACTGATTTTAACAAATTTAGATAGATAAGTGAATTAAAAAAAACTAATGATAAGAACAAGCAATGCAACCAAAGTTAAAACTAGAAACTAAAACTCAGAGAAAATAAGATTAAAAACTAGGACTTGTCGTTATCCCTAATTCTTCCCCTCTAGATTATTAATACAATTTATGCTTAGCCCAAGATTTCCTAATATTTTAGCTACCCTCTCTTAAGGCATAACTAAATGTCACCAGTTAAATAATCTAGGATTAACTTTAAGACCTCTTGATATACAAAGCCTTTCCTAAACATTCAACTAGATATGAAGTTATCCTATAGGTAGTATATTGTTATCTATAAGTCTATTAAATGTTAACTCTCGTTGT
>JAOXYD010047012.1:0-13488 GCA_028565735.1 Pinacopodium congolense | reverse complement strand
TTGGGTCAAACACAATTGGATTATTAAGTGAAGAGGGACACAAAATAGGGATAGAACGACTCCTAATCTTAAACCTTGGTTATCAAATTCCTGCACTTTGTCTCAATTGGTTGTTATCATTAGTTTATTTTATTTTATTTTATTTTCCAATTTATTAATTCTTGAAACTATTTCTTAAGCAAAGTGAAACCCAAATTAAGTGGTGACTAAACTCAATCCTTGTGTGATCGATATCCGTTCTTTACTACAAGTTATGACCCGTATACTTGCGGTTTTGAGCGTGAAACTAGTTGTTTGTTTTGCGAGCAAACATTACCTTGAATGGACCAGTCTACCTTAACATAAGCTTCTCTTGAAGGAGTCAAAGACAAGATTCATAGATGAATACCTGATCACCTACATTAAGATCTTAGTCTAAGGGCTTTCTATTATGTAATATCTTCACTCACTACTTATATAGCTTCAAATTATGGTAGGCATCAAACTTGAACTCATTGAGCTTATTAACCGACATAAGTCTCTTATCACCTACATGCTGCAAATCAAACTTTTGAAATTTGGTAGCCTAATAAGCTTTATGTACTTTAGCTTTACAGGAAGATGGTAATCTTTTCCACACACTATCTTGAATGGTGACATGCCAATGGGTGCTTTGAATGTGATCCTACATGCCCAAAGTGCATCATCTATCTTTAAGGACCAATCTTTCCTAGAAGCATTAACAACCTTGTCTAAGATTTTCTTTAATAACTTCTTAAAGACCTCAACTTGCCCACTAGTTTAAAGGTGATATGGTGGAGCAACCTTATGGGCCACTCCATACTTATCCAATAAATTATTTAATAGTTTGTTATGAAAATCATAACTCCCATCATTTATAATGGCACTAGATGTCCTAAAATAGGTTTTTTTTTTTTAAGAACCTTACTACAACGCCAGCCTAATTTGTGGACAACGCTTCTACTTCTACCTATTTACTAATATAATATACTACTACTTAAATGTATCGATTGGAGTATAACTTAAGGAAAGGTCCCATGAAGTTATTTTCCTAAACATAAAAAACATTACAAATTGAAATGTTAGTCAAAAGATTTAAAAAGTTTATATGCAACCCTAAATAAGACAGTATAGTGGAAACCATATTTTAAAACTTTATATGCCATTCTAACTACCCCATAGTGGTGTTAGGAGCTATTTAACATTATAATTGCATAGTAAATAGGTTGAAAAATTTTACCTTGTTGTCCCAATATAGCCCCTTGCAAAGTCACTTACATCACATATTAATTCAAATAGAAGAGACCAATCAGGAGATACAAGTGTGGGTGTGGTGACAAGTTTTTTCTTTAACAATTGAAAGGATGTCATGCAATAATCATATAAATTAAACACAACATCTTTTTTTTTTAAATTAGACAAAGGCCTAACTTTATAAAAATATTTAACAAAATGATAGTAAAATCCACATGTCTTAAGAAACTACTAATAAATTTTACAAAACCTAGCAAGGGGAGTTTCTTAATAACATCAATCTTAGCTGGATCCATTTCTATGACCTTGCTAGATATCTTGTGACCTAAGAAAATACACTCCTGAAAAATAAAATGACACTTAATAACATTTTTAATAGATGTAGCTAGAGTATTACACAAATTAAAAGGCATGCATCTATAAGAAAAAATATCATATGGACATGAAAAAATAGTCTTTTCTTGATAGAAATATGTAAATGTCTAGAATATCCATCTAATGTACAATGATTATCTAAGCAAAGAGAATGTTAATATGCAATTTCTTAAAAATTTCAAGGAACTTAATAAAATGATTATCTAATTTCTTACCTCTTAACCACTAAGGATAAGGTATCCTAGTTCTTATCGAATTTTTAATGGGGTCTACAAACAACCTAAGTAACCCTTTTTTACATATGGTTCCTTTTCCTTCTCTTTTCTAATCTATTAACTCTCTCCTGTTTCACTTTCCTTAAATTTCTCATCCTTTTTACTCCCCTAGCTCCATTAAGCTCTTTAATTGACCCCACAAGGATTGATTATAGTCACCTAACAATTTTAATTACACTTTTTTAAAGGTAAAATAAAGGTATAAAAATAAATATTAAATTATACTAATCAAACCTGAATGAATGTAATCGCCGAAGAGACTAAAACATAGAAGATACTTAATTGTAAAGACTTAAGGGTTATTATATCCTTGTTTATCTTCCTTTCACCCTATTGATTTAATTATGTTTAATCCTAGATGTCCAATCGTTGATTACCCTCTCTCAAGGTCTAACCAGTTAATCCTAATACCTAAAAGTTGAATTGTAACATCTCGGTTCACAACACTAATCCTAAACAACGCAATTATATTTGAAGTAATCCTAAGGGCAAATAACAAATAATTAAGATCTCTATTTAATAACCTATTAATCAATTAATTTTAGGTCTTAAGCTACCAACTCTCATTATGCATCCTAACTCAAATAAATCAAAATAATCTTTCAATTCGAAGTGATTATAAGCTTAACAATTATCACAAACAACTATGCATTAAATCAATATAGTAAAAGTTGGATAAACAATTCAAGAGAAATCCCTAAAATAGATTTAGCAATCCATAATCATGTTGAAACAAAGAGTATTAAGATCAAACATCAAAAGGAATGTAAAAGAAAGATGAACTAGTGAAGATAACGAAGTCACCTTTTTAGAAAAATCAGGACATCCCCTTGATGAATCTTGATTGTCTTCCTTCTTCTTGAGTTTCCACACTTTTTTCCTCTTCCAAAACCTTCTATTTTTGTCTTGGATGTGTCCTACAGCCAGAAGTGTGGCTGTTAGGGTTCCTCATAGCCTCTTATATCTAAAAAAATCATAAAACACGTCTAGCTCACATTTTGTCACATCATCCCACCACATCAGATTTTTCATGTTCGACCTCTGCTCAGTATTTTTGCTAGATCTTTGTCTACATACCTCCAAATGTCATGAAAATTCATATATAGCTCCTCACATGTTGGTCTAGCATCTTGTAAAATTTATAGCAATCTAAGCTCTTTATAGGAACCTAATGCATCATCGACCTCACAGTACAAAAACTAATGCTGGTTTGGGACTCATTGGTTACTTGCACATCCAAACATTAAAGTGCATCAACCCATTCCTCAAATAAGTTATATTTTCCCCTAAAACCCTAAACAATAAAAAGAAACATACAAACACCTAAAATATAATGAAAAGAATCCAAAAGTTCCTACTAACTCAATTTGAAACAGATAAACAAAACTTAAAACACCTATAAACAATCTAGAAGCATAGTTTGAAACACATTTATCAGCATGTTCTCTTGGGTCGATCTCAGTAATGCTGGCCAATGAACTTGGAATCCTTCCTTCATCAAATTAGCATTTCAAGCTACATAGAATTGGAAGCCTTAAATCCTAAAGGTGGTGCTCTTTTGACTATGGAAGGTTGTGGTTATACTGTATGATTATTATCCCAATAAAAGTTTGGATGATTCCTCCATCTTGGATTGTACATGCTAGAGTAAGGATCCCTTAACTTATTATACCACAGAGTATGCCTCTTTTTATCTTTGCACAAATGAATTCCCTACTTGACATTTAGAGGATAAATGTGAATCTCCACCATAATGCTCAGAACTAGCACAACTCCTTATAAATGGATTCACGCCTCCCCTCACATTATGCATAAATCTATCAAGCTTCTTAGTTAACACCTCCATCAAAGATGATAATGCCACTAAATTATTAAGCACCAATAGGCCTTCTTGGATTCCTTTTTTCGTATTATATTGAAAAATATTTATGGCAATTTCTTTTATAAATCTATAGGTCTGATTTAGAGTCTTCATCATTAAGTTTTCCCTTACAAATGCATCAATGGTGATCTTAATTGATTAAGTAACTTTGGTAAAGAAGTTGTCAACCTATTTCCATAAGGAAAACCTATGACTAGAACATCTCTCCAACAAATCTAGAAATCTCTCCCATGCCTTATAAATAATTTTATTCTCATACTAGGTAAAAGAAGTGATCTCTGTCTTCATCTTAGCAATATTCACAGGTGTAAAGAACTTTAAAAAAAAAGCCATCCTCAATTCATCCTATATAATGATGGGCCTAGCTATAATGTAGCTAATCACGCTCTCCTTTTGTCCCTTAAGGAGAATGAAACACAATATCAATTTAACTGCATACTTTAGCACACCATTCTACTTAAACAAGTCACATATATCCAAGAATGTCACTAAATGGGTGTTGGTATCCTCCAAAGGTAATCCTATAAATTGAGATGCCTTGATCATGGAGATGACGTTGTGGGTATCTTAAAATTAGCCATCATGACCCTAGGCCTCATAATACTATCAATGGATTGGTTATTATTCCCTATACTAAGATCCATCTACGTTAGTTTTTTCCTTTCATTATGATGGTGTATAAGATATTCTTTCCTTCATTCTATGATCTTAGCATGTGTCTTAACCTTTAACTACTCTTTTTTTTATCTCTTCTTCTTTTACTTTGCACCTTTAGACAATCTAGCTTCTTTGCAAAAGAGTCGTTTTAGCAATGTAAGAATAAAATGGTAAACTCTCAAGCTTTTGGCCATGACTATGCATAATCAAAATAAAAGCAAGCTAAAACCATCACAATAAAAAGCAACTAAAAAATGGGGATAAAATATACAAAATCAAAACAACGAAATTGCCAACAAAAGAAAGGAAGTTTATAAGTATGCTTTTAGGTTAAACTTCTAGGTTGTTTTCATGTGTTTTAAGTGTTTTTTAGGTGTTTCAAATGTAGTTTATTTGATCTTTTTCATCTTTTCATTATCTTTTAGGGGTTTGATTTTTTTTTTGGTGTTGTTTAGTGTTTGAGAGTAAAATTTGAGCTTATTTATGGAATGGACCGATGCACTTTAGTAATTGGTTTCACAAGTACTAGCATTTTAGCATTGGATGTGGCACAAGTGACATGGTTGAGCTATTAGGCATACTTGTAGAGCTTAGATAGCCATGAAATTTATTAAGGAGTAAGCAACTTGTGAGGAGCTTATAGTTCAAATTTCAAGTCAATCTGAGTCCCGGAGAAGTAGTTATGGCCAAAATAGTGGAGGTTACAGAGAGTTGTCTAAGTGCAGTGCAAGATCATGCTTGTGCACAATTGTGACACCCTCTAAATGACAACTTTCTGTCGCCCTATTGAACAAACACAAAGGTGAAAATGGAGCTAACCATTAGACGAGTTAAATACAAGATTTTAAGTGTTCTAACCCTCCTTTAGACATATATAAGGGCTCAAAACCCTAGGAACCTCCAACAATCCTTAGAACACATCTTAAAAAGGCAAATTTGAGGGTTTTGATGGCCACACAAAAGAAGAAACACCATCTTCCTTGGTAAAAACAAAGACTTTACATCATCTAGTCTTGCCAGCTTTCTTAGAGTGAAGAAAAGAACTTCAAGGCTTCATATAGTTTATTCGTTATTCTATTTATTACTTTTTAGTATGGAAAACATGATTTTTGATGGATTTATTGTTGTTATCAGTGGCTGGACATTTTTTAGGCATTACTCTTGAACAATTTTGTGAAACTTATTCTTATCGATGCAATGAATGGATGCTTGAGAATTTTTATTATGCATATAACTTTCAATAGATCGAGAGAGTGAGCTTAGACATTTGTGTTGGTAGTACAATAAGAGTTGGCTCCTAATAGACCTATAAACATTTAGGTTTTCAAGTAGTTGAAGAAGATCTTAGGTATTTGATTATTTCCCTTTATGATTGCTTAAAATCTAGTTGAATGGTTAGGAAAGGTTGCGTAAGTCGAGAGATAGCACAATTGTTTCTATCTTATTTCAACTAGGGAAAACTAATTACACCTTGAAAGATGGCAATTAAACTTTATAAAATGTTGGGTGAAGCATAAATGAAGCAATAAGGTAATAGGGAAGCAAAATAGGTATAGAAGTGACTCCTAATCTCAAACATTGGTTATCAAATTCCTGTACTTTTTCTCTATTGATTGTTCATTGCTAGTTTTTTTTTAATCATAGTTTTTTTCTAGGTTTTTTTATAACTCGAAATTTTTTTCTTAAAGAAAGCTTAACCTGAATTAAGTGATGACTAAATAGAATCCTTGTGGGAAGATATCCACTTATACTAAAAGTAATGATCTGTGTACTTATGGTACTTAGCATAAAACGAGTTTTATCTTTAACAAGTTTTTGTTTCCGTTACTAGGGATTGCTATTTTAGCATCTTGTTTAGTTTAGGTTATTTTGATTTAAGAATTTTTTATACTTTTGCATGTGTATTTGCTTGTATGTGAACATAAAGAGCACTAAAAGTTCCAACAAGCTAAGTGAAGAAGAGTTTTTAGATATCAAAAGGCATGGACGAGAGTTAAGAAGAGTTAAGCACCAAGAAAGGATTCAACTAAATAAGGCAAAAGAAGGTGAACAAGGAGGTGCACAATGGTCATTCATAGACCTCATGAGGCCAGGGTTCAATACTATTCAACAAGGAATTGTAAGGCCTCCTATTTAAGCTAACAACTTTAAGATCAAGCTGGATTTGCTTAACATGTTGCAATCGAATGTTCAATTCTATAAGTTGGAAAATGAAGATCCCAATGCTCATATTTCAAACTTCTCAGAGATTTATGATATGTTTCAGTAAATGGATTATCCAAATATGCGGTAAAGATGTGTTTATTCCCCTTCACATTAAAAGATAGAGCAAAGATGTGGTTGAATTTGCTCATCCCTAAGCACATCACTAATTAGGAGCAACTAGCTCAAGCCTTCTTTGCCAAAAATTTCCCTAAACCAAAGCTATAAGAATCATCAAGGATATAAAAAGATTTCTAACAAAGTGATGGGTAGTCATTTTATGAGGAGTGCGAGCAATTCAAGGAGTTGTTAATGATGTATTCACACCGCAACCTTCCAAGGGAATTTCTTTTGCAAATATTCTATAACGGAGTGACTCAAAGCATAAGAGGGACTATAGATGTAGCTGCATAAGGATCTTTTAGTGAGAAAAACTGTAGATATAGCTCATGAACTATTGGAGGAGATAATGAAAAATGGTTACTTGTGATCCAATGAGAGGAGTAGACAATGTTTCAAGGAGTAAAGGCGGGGGATTCCCATAGATTCATGAACATCCCTCCAAGCTATGCAAGCATAAATATCAACCTTGGCCAAGAAACTAAGCAACTTACAAGGTACCTCTTCCTCTTCAATTAAAGCTATGTAATTTAGGTGTGAATTTTGTAGAAAAGACAATCATACCACTACAGATTTTTTTTATGATTAAGACCAGTGGAATTAAGTAAGTCAATTATTTAGTCCAACAACAACATAAAGGTAACAACCCTTTTTCTAACACTTATAGTATAGGTTGGAAGAACCACCCATATTTTTTCTTATAATATTAACAATGCAGGAAGCCAAATGAGAGCACAAGGACAACACAATTTTCAACAAGATCGACTTGGATCTTTGGAGAACAAAATGGATTTGATGATGGTGTTTTAGGCTTGAAGTTCGCAAGCTATGATGAGAGTCAGAGGAGGATTAAGGCTAAATTTGACCAAATTGTTAAGAATCATACATCATCCATCCACAACTTAAAGGTTTATGTAGGGAAATTTGCTAATACTTTGACATCTAGATATGCAGGAAGTCTACCAAGTAATACTGAGACTATCAAAGGGAACAACTAAAGGCTATTACACTTAGGAGTGGCAGGAAATTGGAGGAGTTAAGTGTGCAAAAGGAGAGCCAAGTGAAAGAGAAAGGTAAGGAGAAAGAAGAAAAGAAGGTAGAAGAGAAAGAAGAGGAAAATCCATACATCCCTCTACCACCCTATAAGCCTAGAATTCCATATCCATATAAGGTGAAACAATATCAAATGGACACTCAATTATCTAAGTTCTTAGATAAGTTGAAGAATATCCAAATTAATTTGACCTTAGTGGAGGCCTTAAAGTGTATACCCAAGTATGCTAAGCTTCTCAAGGACACTTGGGAAGACAACCAAATGGTAACTTTGACAGAGAATTGTAGTTGGATCATATCAAGTCATATGCCTTCTAAACTATAAGATCTATGGGGTTTTACTATTGCTTGTGATGTTGGTGATTTTGAGTTTTCCAAATGCTTATGTGATTTAGGTGTAACTATTAACTTGATAAAAGTGGAAATATGGATAATTCTTGTTGATTTAGTTGTGCTAGATTTTGAAGAAGATAGGAATATTCCATTGATTTTCGGTAGATCCTTTATGAATATTAGTAGGGTATTAGTTGATGTGCACGAAGGGAAGTTGGTATTGATAATTGGGGATGAGAAAATTGAGTTTAATATGAATAAATCTTTGAAGAAACCGGTGGAAAGTAAGGCTTGCATGAAGATTGATATGATGGATGAATGCGTGATGGAAGTTAAAGAGCAAGTTGGGGAAGTTATAGAAGTGCAAACTGATGACTTGCATATACTATAGGAAGCTTAATCTTGCCACTAGGAAAGACCATGGTGAGCTCGTTATAAGCTATCAAATAATAAACTTACCTAACTCCA
The DNA here is from genome assembly GCA_028565735.1 of Pinacopodium congolense. Lineage (NCBI taxonomy): Eukaryota > Viridiplantae > Streptophyta > Magnoliopsida > Malpighiales > Erythroxylaceae > Pinacopodium > Pinacopodium congolense. The sequence continues at coordinate 4,869 of JAOXYD010047012.1, read as the reverse complement.
CGTAACTAAGTAGCTAGGGTGATTTAGGGTCAATCCCACAGGGAGCTAAGGTATGCTAAAGCTATTCCAATGCTGCCTAAAAGGAAAAATAAAAACCCCTAGAATTGAACTAAATTAAAATAAAGAACAATTACAATTAATGAACGTAAGGCGAATAAACAAAAAACATAAAAGAAATAAACAGATGATAATAAAAGAAAGTTGGGTAGAAGATAAATACTAGATTCTTGACTTATAATTGATCCTTGAAATAAATAATTTGTGGTATATCTAAAATTATAGCCTATAGATTTGAACAAGCTCTCAAACCGTCAATTCCTCCAATTCTAGATAAGTCCTATACGATAGAAAACCTATCCTTAATCATGAGGTAATCTAGAACAAGCTCTCAAAAATTAATGATGTGGCAGCTTTAAACATAAGTAAATAAACAAAATACACCAAAAAACTAATATTTAAAGACTATAATAAGAAATAAAGAGACAATAATAACAAAAGAAATGGAAAATACAAATAAAAGGATCAAAATATACTAAGAACTAAATAAAGAAAAAAAACTAAGAAGAGGGGAGAAGAAAGGACAACTCCCTCAAAACCTAGAAAAAAATGAAGCTCTCCCCCCCCCCACCCTTTTAGAACTTGGACTGTTGTATATATATATGTGGCTTTAGGATTTTTTGATTTTTTTTTTGGATGATTGATGTCGTTTTGGCTTAATGTGACTTGCTTTCAAATGCTGCCAAGTGTCCCCTACTAAGGCTTTTGTATGTTGATCACGTTGGTGTCTCCTCGAGCTTGTAAGCTTGCTTTGAATATAGACCTTTGATCATGACCCTTCTTCTTCACTTTGGCATTCACCTGAGAATGAGTTGCTTTATTTTGTAATTTTGCTTGGCTTTGACCATGTTTAACCAGATTTGTGAAGCTTGACCATTGTTTTGTCCTTTTAGCTTTGCTTGACAAAATTTGAAGCTTGACTTGTCCCTTTACCTTGATGCTTTGGCTTTGGAAGTTTGGAAGGTGCTTAGGTGGGAGAAGGCACTATCTAGGAATGTGTCGCTTGGTTAGGCTTTATTTTAGTCTCCTCATAATGCGTGTTTTTCCTAACTTTACTATGCTTTCTCCTTGCTTCTTCATAACTTCATTTTTTCTCCTTTGGTTTTCTTTTTTTTTTTCATAATCCAAGTAATTTTCAAGTTTTGTTCCATAATTCATCAAAAAGGGGTAATTTGTTTAAAAAGTAAAATATAACGCAAATTGAGTATTTTTTAACAAATAATAGGAATCACATTACATGAATTTACATATAAAAATATAACAAAATTCATTCCTATTAAACCATTTCCCTTGACCTTTCGTGGGCCAAATGATTGAAAGGGTAATAGGGCATGCTTTTTATTGCTTCCTTCGTAGGCATTCTAGGTATAGTCAAGTTTTCATTTACTTGAAGGACTATGAGAAAACCAAGTTCACTTGCCCTTATAGGACTTTGTCTTACAAAAGGATGCCTTTTTGCCTTTACAATGCACCCACCATATTCCAAAGGTGCTTGATGGCTATCTTTGTCGATATGAATGAAGACATCATGGAGGTATTTATAGATGCATTCTCTATTTTTTGGAGACTCTTTCGACCACTGTTTTTTTAATTTGTATGAAGTGCTTCAAAGATGTGATGAGTCCCTTATAGTTTTGAATTGGGAGAAGTTTAATTTCATGGTCTAAGAAGGAGTTGTTTTAGGTCATCATATCTCATACAAGGTGATTGAACTAGACGAAGCCAAGACTAAAGTGATTATGTAGCTCCCACCTCCCATAAACATTAAGGACATTTGAGCATTCCACAGACATATAGGGTTCTACTGACGGTTTATAAAGGATTTTTCTCATTGTTAGACCCTTGACTCATTTATTAGTTAAAGATGTGCCTTTTGAGTTTGATGCCAGTTGTTTACATGTTTTTAATAGGTTAAAGAAGGAACTCTAAACATCTTTTATCCTAACTTCGTCAGATTGGCCATTGCCCTTTAAGATTATGTATGATGTAAGCAACCATGTCATTGGTTGTGTGCTTGAGCAATTGAAGGAGAAGAAGCTACATGCAATTTACTATACAAGCAAGATCTTGACAGGGGGAACAATTGAATTGCACTACTAACAAGAAGGAACTGCTTGCAGTGATATTGTCTCGTCAAAAGTTTTGTTCTTATCTTTTAGCCTCAAAGGTTATTGCATTTATATATTATGGGACATTGCGCTACCTTTTTTCCAAGAACATGCTAAAGTAAGTCTCATCCAATGGGTACTTCTACTCCAAGAGTTTGAAATTAAGATTAAAGACAAAAAGGGAGTGGAGAATATGATGGTAGACCATCTATCGAGACTTAAAGGAGGTAATCACCAAGAAGAATAGGAAATCAAGGAAAGTTCTCTCAATGAAGCTTTAATGATGGTGACAGATTCTTTTCGTCCTTGTTTTGTTGACATTGTAAACAACCTTTCATATGGAATTCTTCCAAATAATATTTCGTATCAATAAAGGAATATTTTTTATTTTAATGCTCTAGATATATATGGGATGATCCTATGCTTTATAAGGCACGTTTTGATGGTTTGATTTGTAGGACTGTACTCAAGAAAAAATACTTGAAGTTTTGACTCAATGACATAGTTCACCTTATATAGGAAACTATGAAGTGAATAAGATAGCTGCTTGTATATTGGAATGTGGATTCTATTTTCTAAGCTTGTTCAAAGACGCTAGGAATTTTATGCTGCATTACGTTAGGTTCCAAAGAGTGGGAAACATTTCAAAGAGGGATGAGATGCTACTCTCCAACATCATAGAAGTAGAAGTGTTCGATGTATAGGGTTACTTCATGAGAAAATTCTCATCCTCTCTAGGTAACTCTTATATTTTGACTAGAGTTAATTATATTTATAGGTGGGTTGAGGCCATGGCCACTCCAACGAATGATGTTAAAGTGATTCAAAGGTTTAATAAGAAGATATTCACTATGTTTGGGGTGCCTAGAGCCATTACAAGAGATGGAGGAAGTCACTTCTATAATAAACCCTTTAAAGTTTTTTTTAAGAGAAATAGGGTTCACCATATAATGGCTACTCTTTACCATCCTTAATCGAGTGGTCAAGTCGAGGTGGGGAATAGAGAGTTGAAGAAAATTTTAGAGAAGGTAGTGAGTCATTCAAGAAAAGATTAGGAGTTGAAATTGGATGACACCTTACAAGCTTATTGGGCAATTTTCAGGAACCTATAAGTACAACTCCATATAGACTTATGTATGACAAGGTTTGTCATTTACCTTTAGAATTGGAACATAGGGCCTATTGGGCAATTAGAAATTAAATATGGATTTGAAACTAGCCAATGAGAAAAGGTTTCTCCAACTTGATGAATTAGAGTATGCTCGTGAGAATTACAAGTTGTATAAGGAAAATGTGAAGCAGTGGCACGAAGCTTACATAAAGAAAAAGGAGTTCAAGAGTGGGGGCTTGGTGCTTTTATTCAACTCAAAACTTCGATTATTTACCGAAAAGCTCAAGTCAAGATGGACCAATCCTTTTAAGGTCATTCAAGTGTTCGATCATGGAGATTTGGAGTTAGAGAACAATAAGGGTGAAACCTTTAAAGTTAATGGAAATCGATACAAGCTCTACTTTGGAGGATCACTCTTGCATGAAAGTGAAGTAGTTTCTTTCCTTTTGATAAGTTAAGTCAGGAGGAAGGATATCACCTATGATGTAGTTCGTTATATCAGCAAACCATGGAAAAGAAACATTGGCTACCAACATCAAGGATTCATCAGGGAAGTGTTCATTGCTGTCCATACTTGATCGTATCTCCCCACCTTCTAAACGTGACAAATGGTCCACCACTATATTATCTACTCCCTTCTTGTCTCATATTTATAAATAGAATTCTTGTAGGAGTAATACCCACTGCATAAGACTTATATTAGCATCTTTCTTGGAGAATAGATATCTTAGTGTAGTATGGTTAGTAAAAAAAATTACCTTTGAATCTAAAAGATATGAGCAGAATTTGTCGCATGCGAACAACACAACTAGCAATTCCTTTTTAGACGTAGTATAATTCAATTGGGCTCCTGTCAATGTCTTGCTAGCATAGTAGATGGCATGTAATCTCTTTTCCTTCCATTTTCCTAGAACGCACCCCAATGCTTAGTCACTAACATTGCACATGATCTCAAAAGGTAAGGACCAATATAGTGAAGTTAAAATTGGTGCAGATAAAAGTGCCTCCTTCAATCTATTAAAAGAATTTAAACAGTTAGCATCAAAGGGAAAAGTTGCATCTTTAATTAACAAACTAGTAAAGGGTCGAGTAATAAGAGAGAAATCTTTAATAAATCAAAGATAAAACCCATTATGTCCCAAAAACGCTTTAATACCCTTGACGTTGCTTGGCGGCGAAAGCTTCTCAGTAACTTCTATTTTGGCTCTATCCACCCCCATTCCTTTGCATGAAATCTTGTGTCCCAAAATGACACCTTCGTGCACCATAAAGTGACATTTTTCCCAGTTGAGGATGAGATGAGATTTTTCACATCTTTGAAGTACTTTATCCAAATTTTTCAAACAGCTATCAAAGAAGTCTCCAAAGACAGAGAAATCATCCATAAAAACTTCCACTATATCCTCTATCATATCTGCAAATATAGACATCATGTATTGTTGAAAAGTGGATGAAACATTGCAAAGGCCAAATGGAATTCTTCTATAGGAAAAGGTTTTGTAAGGGCAGGTGAATGTGGTTTTCTCCTGATCATCTGGATATATAAAGATTTAATTGTAACCTGAATACCAATCTAGAAAGCAGTAAAAGGCA
>JAOXYD010047001.1:0-13490 GCA_028565735.1 Pinacopodium congolense | reverse complement strand
CTTCCTTAAAAAATTGCCTTGTGTCTCTCTCCCTAAACTCTCTTATTGCATTTACTTTGATAATTGCTTTAACATTCAAATTGAATTAGGTTGCTAGTTTTAAGTTTGTGAAAAAGGTTAAAAAGTTTTAATACCCAATTCACCCCCCTCTTGGGTGCCATACGACTTACAAGCTTCTTGAACTTTAAGCCTAATGCCTAAAATTGACGAATGACCAAACTTCAATTTAGGTAATTAGAGAAAAGATATTGTCTTAACCATAATATGGTCTTGAATTAGTGAAGTGACCCTAGGACTAGCATCTCAATCCTTAATTAATCCATTTAGATAATTGAAAATCAATTCTTTAGAAATTTAATCCATTAGGCAATCCTTAAACTCAATCTTAGTCTTCTTTGCATAACTTGAATCTTTTAATTAAATTTGGTAATTTTAGTTAGTAATTTCAAATGGGCTTTTCTAGATAATTTTGATCTAATTGACTTAGTACTTTCATAGTTTAATCCATGTGGGAATGATAATTCGAATCTTAAATATTTCATGATATTACTTGTGATTGGTATATTTGCTGAAAATTTAGTTTTGAAATTATTTTTAAAATTATGCTTTAATTGATCAATTTTATATTTAATTTGGATAATTTGGCTTAAATTATCATCTAACACCAAGTTTTTTGACACCGTTATTAAGAATCTTAAACATAATTGGAATACCAAGAATAAATTAGTGTCAGGTAGTCTAGAGTTTGTTTATATTGTTTAAAATGTTTAAACTTGCTTTAATTGCATTTGTTTAATTTGTGCTTTGTTTATTTTTTGTGTTTCTCATATTTACTAGTTTGCTTTAACTTACTTGTTTAATTTTGTATGCATACTTAGGGACAAAAACTTGAGAAATTTAAATTCTATCTAGAGCTTGAGCTAGTAATACTTAGGAAAAAGAAAGAAACTTAAGTGAGCACATCTAAAACGGTTTGAGTAGAAACTTCAAATGAGTAATCCTTTGACTTAGATATAGATCTATTTAAAAGACTTCAAGAGGGAGCTAGACAACCCACTATGATAAATTTAGCTTTATGCAATAGAGGGCGACCTATGATTAGCATTGTACAGCCTTAGGTCATTACAAATAATTTTGAAATTCCCCATGGTATCATTTCTATAGTTAAGAGTTCCCAATTTGATGGCATGGTCTTAGAAGATCCTAATGAGTATTTACAGAATTTTCTTGATTTTTGTGATCTTTTTTTTTAGTAATGGTGTATTTAAAGACATCATCAAGTTTATATTGTTTCCATTTTACCTTAGAGATAAGGATAGATCATGACTTAATACTCGTTTGCCTGGTTTCATTACAACATGAGACGATTTAAAGAAGCTCTTTCTAGCTAAAATTTTTCAACTTACTAAGATCACTAAGATAAAAATTGAAATTAGTTCTTTTATTTAGTATAAAAATGAGAGCTTATATGAGGCCTAAGAAAGGTTTTGGGAAATGTTGACTAAGTTTCATAACCATGGATTTAGTGCATGGTAGCAAGTAGATATCTTTTATATTGACATCGCTCCTTTTACTCACTATGTTATAGATGTTGCAACTAGATGAAGCTTTATGAATAAGACTATGGAGGAAGTTTACAATTTAATAAAAAAGATAGGAATGAACAATTTTTAGTATAACTCTGAACACTATCCTAGGAAGCTATATAGGACACATGATATTAATGATATAGTTGCTTTGGTAGCCTAAATATATGGCCTAAATAAGAAATTAGATAGTTTGATTAGCGGATCTAATAGTAGTGCCTTTAGGAATTAAGTTGAGTGTCAATATTGTGGTAATTCATCCCACACATCCTTAGATTGTCAAGTAGGTATTATTTTCACTAAAAAGCCTAAGTAAGCCCATTATGTTAACTATAATATGCAAATGAATGATCTATACTTAAATACTTACAATTCTGGATGGATAAACCATCATAACTTTTTATGTTGTGACAATTAAAATACTTACCATCCCTCAACAATCTACAGAGAGCCAGACCACCTGGCTTTAGAATCAACTTACATCCACATGAGAAATTAAATTTTCAAGATGCTGTTTTAAAGTATATTTAGAGTAATGAGTCTTGATTACAAAACCATAAAGTTTCAATTAAGAATATAAAGACTTAAGTTGATCAAAATTTTCAACCTTTATATAGGTGACTTCTTGGTAAGTTATCTACAAATTTTGAGGCCAATTCGAAAGAGCATATAAAGGCAATTACTCTAAGAAATGAAAAAGAAGTGGAGAGTAGAGACGTATAAAAGAAGAAGAAGGAAGAAGAAGAAGACAATAGTGATGAAACAGTGGTGAAAGTAGTAAAAGGTAAGGGAAAGGGAAAGGAAATTGAGAGTGAGAGTCAAGAGAAACCTTAGAGGCTTTTTGTTGACCCAAATTTCCAACTATATGAGCTTAAAATTCCTTAACTTCAAAGGATTAAAAATTCCAATCTAGATAAATAATTTTGGAAATTTGTAGAAATATTCAAGAAATTATAAATAAATATCTCATTTGTTAAAGTCATAGCACAAATGTTAAGTTATGTTAAGTTTTTAAAGGACATTCTGTTAAAGAAGTAGAAATTAGAAGATTTTAAAACTGTAAAGCTAAATAAAGAATGTTGTGTAATCATGCTTAAGAAGTTACTTCTTAAGCTCAAGGACTCTGGCAGTTTTACCATTCCTCATACAATGGGTAACTTGCAAATAAATAGGGAATTGATAAACCTAAGAGTTTTAATGATTAATTTAATGCCCTCGTCTATCTTTAAAAAGTTGGAATTAGAAGAACTAAAGCCCATAATAGTTTTATTGTAATTGACTGATCGTTTAATAACATATCTACGAGCAATCATAGATGATGTTTACGTTATGGTTGACTAGTTCATTTTCCATATTGATTTCTTAGTGTGGGATATGGAAGAAGATAGTAAGGTGTCTATTATTCTTGGACTACCATTTATGGCTATTGCTAGGGCACTGATTGATGTGCATGACAGAAAATTGATTTTGAGACTTTATAATGAAAAGATAGAATTTGATGTTTTTAAGGCAATGTAACACCCAATGGATTATGACTATTGCAGCTTTATTAGAGTTAGATATTTCGATAGTGACCCCTTTTGTTGTGTTATGTTCTAATCCTTTACAAAAGGTATTAACTCATTCTCAGTCTTTAGACCTAGATGACGAAGAGATTAGTGCAGTTCTAGGTGCTTTAGAAGCAAGAAAAGGTATCTTCTAGTTACCTTTTATCTAATAAGTATGAACTTTTAAATAGGCCAATCAAGCATTTACTTAAGCTATCTATATAAGGGCTATTAGAAGTAGAACTCAAGCCTCTTCTTTGCATTTAAAATATGCAGTTATAAATCCTCTATCACATTTATCTATCATTATTTCATCATCTTTGAAAGAAATTATGGAGGACAGTTTATTGAGAGTCTTGCAAGATCATCTATGAGCCATTGGTTGGACTATTGTGGATATTAGAGGGTTAAGTCCTTCAATCTATACATATAAGATCTTTATGGAAGAAGAAAGTAAGCTTTTACTCAAACCATAGTGAAAATTGAACCCGAACATGAAAGTATTGAAGAATGGAGTAGTGAAACTTTTAGATATTGTAATAATTTTTCCTATCTTTGATTCAACTTGGGTTAATCCAATTCAAATGGTTCCCAAGAAAGGTGACACTACTATAGTTTAGAATGACTAAAATGGGCTAATAACAATAAGAAAGGTAACTGGTTGGCGTATGTTTATCAATTATAGAAAATTAAACAACGCCACCTAAAAGGATCACTTCACATTGCCTTTCATTAATTAAGTTATACAAAGACTAACTAGACACAATTTTTATTGCGCTTTAGATAGGTACAGTGGCTATTTGTAAATTCCAGTAACCCTTAAGAATTAAGAGAAAACAACCTTTACCTGTCCTTATAGTACATTCGCTTATAAACCTATGCCTTTTGGCTTATGCAATGCTTTTACTAACTTCCACTTCTGTATGATGGCAATATTTTTAGATATGAATAAGTCCCGCATTGAAGTATTTATAGATGATTTTTTAATATTTGGCATATCATTTGATTCATGCTTGGAAAATTTAGAAAAGTGTCATTTTATGATTCAAGAATGTATTGTACATATTAAAAAAATTTCTAGTAAGGGAATTGAAGTAGATCTAGAGAGATAAATGTAATCACTTAACTCCCACTTCCAAATTTAGTTCGAGTGGTTAGGAGTTTTCTAGGCCATATCAGCTTCTGTCGGAGATTTATTAAAGATTTTTTTAAAACCATGAAGCCTTTTACTGATAACTTGACCAAGGATGCTCCTTTTGAATTTAATGATAAATGCATATATTCTTTTAAGCTACTAAAAGAAAAAATTATAAGTGCACTGATCTTCGTTTCACCAAATTGGTTCCTTCCTTTTAAATTGATATATGATGCAAGCGATTTTGCATTTTGGGGCAGCTTTGAGGCAAAGGAAGGAAAAATTTTTTCATTTAATTTATTATACGAGTCAAACATTAAATGATACCCAAAAGAACTATACAATAATTGAGAAAGAAATGTTGACTACCATCTTTTCATTTGGTAAATTTCAATTGTATTTAATTCTTTCAAAGGTGACAATGTATATAGACTATTCAGCTTTAAAGTACCTTATGAGTAAGCCTAATGCAAAGTAGCAATTGATTAGATAGGACCTTTTATTGCAAGAGTTCGATGTTGAATTAAGGACAAGAAAGGTGCTAAAAAAATTTTTGTTGATCATCTTTCAAGATTAAGTAAAGAAGTTATAAAAAAGACGAGGAAATTAAGGAAGTATTTCCTAAGGAGCAATTAATAGTTATAAAGACGAAATTGTCATAGCATGTTAATTATATTAGTTATTTGAATGGGAATATGATTCCTTATGATATTTCTTATCAGTAAAGGAAGAAATTCCTAACTAATGTTAGGTGATATATGTGGCATGACCTATTCTTATATAAGATTTATGCTACTGGTATTATAAAAAAAAAGGTGTTCCTTTTGAAGAAGTGCTTTTTATATTATATCGTTATCATTTAAAGGAAGTAGGAGGACATTTCGGAGCAACTAAGACTATGCACAAGTCTTAATATCTAGATTTTATTATCTTATATTGTTTAAGGATAGATTTCGATATGTAAAATCTTATGATAACTGTTAAAGAATTGGAAATATTTCCAAGAGATATGAAATACCTTTGAATAATATCTTAGTCTACAAAATTTTTGATGTTCGGGATATCGATTTTATAAGACCTTTTCCTAAATCCTATGCCAATTAATATATTTTAGTCATAGTCAATTATGTAAGAAAATGGGTTGAAGTAGTGGCTTGGTCTACTAATTATGCAAAAGGCATTGTTAAATATCTTAAGAAAAATATTTTTACAAGATTGGTACACCAAGAGTGATTATCAGTGATGGAGGTTCGCATTTCTGTAATAAGCAGTTGATTCCCTCCTTTGTAACTATGGTGTAACTCATAAGGTTGTCAAGCCTTATCATCCAAAAACTAGTGGTTAGGTCAAAATTTCTAATCGTAAGATTAAAAGAATTTTAGAAAAGACCATTAGTGCATTAAGGAAAGATTGGTCTTTAAAATTGGATAATGCATTATGGGTATATCACATTGAATATAAGACACCTATTAGCATGTCTCTATATTGACAAGTTTTTTTCATTTGCCTATTGAGCTAGAGCATAAGGCATTTTGGGTCATAAAGTTTCTAAATTTTAACTAAAGGTTGTTACAATTGAATGAGTTGGATAAATTGTTACTTGATGCCTATGACAATTCCAAGCTTTATAAGGAAAGAATTAAAAAATGGATCCTTATGACAATTTCAAGCTTTATAAGGAAAGAATTAAAAAATGGTATGACAAGAATATTATTCCTCATGAATTTAAGAATGGTGACAAAGTTTTGGTTTATATTTCACGATTAAAGCTTTTTCCTAGGAAATTACAATCTCGATGGACTGGTACTTATAATGTGATTGATGTTTATCCTTATGATATCATTAAGGTTTCTAATGGCTAATCCACTTTTAAGGTTGATAGATAAAGGGCTAAGTTATATTTACTTAGTAGGACCAAGGAATCATTTGAAACTCTTACTTTCAAACCCTCACCAGGCTAAGTTTAATATTTTAATTATTTAAGTATGTGTGTGTGTCCTTTTGTTTTTGTTTATTTTCCTAGTTTCTAGTTAGTGTGTCTTAAAGTTTTAATTTTTTTTTGGTATTTTGTTCAATTTCTTTTAAGCCTTTGAAGTGTCAAGTTTAGCCTTTCTTATTTTAGGTCTTTTTTAGCTTTAGTGTCCTTAATTGATTTTATTTAGTGTGTTCTTAATTAAGTTTTTTTAAACTTTAGTTGTTTTTAGGCTCTTTGCTTTTGTTTTTGTTAAGTTCATTAAGTAGTTTCTTTTTTGCCTTAAATTATTTAGTGTGCTTTTGTTAGGTTTAGTTTTCCTTCCTTTTAGGTTCCATTAGGCTTGCTTTAGTTGTTTTTGAAGTTATTTATTTTAGTATATTAAAAGCTTTTAAGTCATTTCCTTTAGGTTTAGTTTAGCTTTCCTTAGGATTTCATCCCTTTAGGTTTGTTTTTCTCTATTTTTAGTATTTTTAAAATCTATCTTTGCACAATTTTAATGCATAATGCTCTTAGATTTATTAAGGATTAAATTGGAGTTAATTAGACTAGGTTTTGTGAAAAAGTTTCATGTTTAAGGGCCTTTTGCAAGACCTAAATAGCACATCATCATCAGCGGGTGAGATCTGCATTAGACCACCATTTAGGTGTGTTTAGCTAAATGACAAATAGTGTCATTTAACTCTCCGAAAATTGCCATTTAAGTCCCCATTTAAGAAAAAAATAGCATAGTTTCATTTTAGTATTGCTACTGTTTATTTCCTTCCTCTTTTCCAGTCACTAGTGATGTCAACCCTTCCTAAACCTTAAAAACATTTATTCTTACCTCATTTCTCTATCAAAAATTATGTTTTAGGGCTTATTTTGTCGCATTTTCAGTTTTATAACTAAATTTGCCCTTGAATCTATCAAAAAATCGTCTAAAACTCGTCAAGGTACTGGTTACATCGCCCCTCACAATTTTTTCCTTTTTCTAATCATTTTAAGGCTTGTTTTCCATTTATTTTGGTATCATTGCACTCTAAATTACATTATCTTTCTTTTGGCACCATTTTTACACTTTAATTATTTTGCCAAAAATATGTAATATTCTGATGAGACTTAAAATATTTCAGCGAAGTTAGTAAGCTATTTTTTAATTTTTTAGACCTTTTTTCTCCTTTAACAGGTCTACCTAGTGAACAATTTTAACTTAAAATGTTGCTTAGAAATTTTCTCGGTCCTTCTAACTCAAGGAAGAGGCCTTCATATGATGATTCTCGTTTCTTGAGTTGTAAGAATGTAGACTAGTTTGTAAGGCATCTTTCGAGCAATATTATTAACGAAAGATCAGTGGCACCTGCTTTTGATGTAGATTTCAATGTTTCAGGTGCATTTTGAGCTTTTGAATAGGATTCGATCCTTATGATTCTTGGGTTGATCTATCAACTTTTGGTGAGAGAGTTTTATATGAATATTAAGGATAAAGAGAGCTATGAATTGCTCAACATTTGATCCATGGTGTAAGGTACAGATATCATTATCATTCGTGCTTTTTTGTCTATTATATTAGGTGCATCAGATGTAGGTGATGCATAAGATCATAAGGTGGATTGGATTTAAGGTAATAAGGTGGAACCAGATCCCACTTTTTTTTTTTATTAAGGAGGCTTGTGCTATACTAAACTTCATTAAGCCTCAAGATAAGCACTATTATCCAACTTATCAACTATTCGTATGGAAGAGGACAGTAGTAGCTTTATTGAGTTCAAATATGACCCCTTGGGCCAGTGTCCTAAATGAAATTAGATAGTTATATATCCTATATAAGATGTTTCATGACTTGGGAGATATCGAGGCCTTACCTTTATCCAACTTTATCCTCTAGAGCATTCATAATATGGTTCTATATTAGCACGCCCATAAGAATTATTGCTTTCTAAGTCTTTAATTAGGGTATTTTAGGAGGCTTGTGTGTCATTAAAGGGTCAAGTCATAGTGCTACCTCAACCTTCATCTATTATCAGGTATCTTAGTTTGAAGCTTTGGCAATATGCTTGAGTGGTGGCAAGTGACATAATACTATTTTTAGGCACTTTGGGCAGGTGAGCACGTTGATGATCTAGATGAACCTATACTTGATATAATAGCAGCTCTTGAGGAAGGCATGGGCGAGGTTTCTTCTCAAGCCACTCCTAGTTTTCATCATCCTCCACCTACACTTGATGCTCCTTTATATGTGCCTCCATTTATTTCTGAGGATACCATTACTATGCTTCTTTGCTTGGAGCGACACATGTTTGAAGTTTTCTACCTTGACGACCATCCAAAGCTAAGTTACTAATTTTTGTGAGCAAGTTGATAGAGCTTGAGCTAGATAGTTGTACTGTAGGATTATGCATGATCTCATCTTTCACCTCTAAGCTAAATGGTATTAGGATTATACTCTCTTTGTCTATTATCCATGGATAGGGATTTTATTGCCTTAGTTTATTTCCTTTTTCGGTACTTTTCTAATGTATTTTCTCTTTAGATGTATATGCTCCCTTTTTATACTTTGATAGTATATATTTATACATGGAGCATTCTTTTTGTGTATATTACGGCTATATTTTCATGTTTTATTTATAATTTCTAGTTTCCTATCATCAATAATCAAGTTTCAATGTTCACTTCAATGAATCTTCAAGTGATACTATCATTCTTATCCTAGTGCTTTTTGGTCCCTTATCTCCCATATTGAGTCTTTCTTATTGCTTTTATGAACATTGGGGACCAATGTTCACTTTAAGTGTAGGGAGGAATATCATGATTTCACACTAACTTTACTTTTCTTATAGTATTTCATTTTATCACCTTGTTCAAAGAAATCTACAATTTATGAAAAATAATTTTTTATTTTGATTCATATTATTAAACATTTTCCCTTTTGATTTTGATTATTTTGATAAATTAAGATGTTAGATTCATGATTATGAAAATTGATGATCAATTGATTTTAAATTGCTTCATGCTTTGGATAGTTAATACCTTATGATCATTATAATATTCCATTTCTAAAATGTATGTTTCTAAGTAAATTGTTGTATCTTTTAAATATTTTAGTCATCTTGTTTAAATTTAAATTTAAAATAATGAAAAATGAAAGAAAAAAAGGAAAAAGAAAAGAAAAACAAAATTGTGCTAAAAAGTAAAAGTGAGCAAGTTTTCATTCACTCAGCTGGTTTCAATTCAATTAGTCAAAGTTAAAGAGTGGTGTTAGTAGCCAGTCGATGTGAGATGACTCAATTGAGTAACCAAGAATATTTACGATAAAATGTTCATCTTCATGTAAAAATATTGAATGACCTCTCAATCAAGCCAAGCTTACATTATTGTTTATGTATTGGTGCTTAATGAGAAAAAAAAAAGATGTGAATTTGTTTAAATGATGATTCTCTTTGCTTTGTTTATATACATTTTACATTTGGAATTGAATTTTGTGACTTAAATTGAATTTGAAGGAGCATGAAGTAATTTAATTTCATTTGTGACTTGATTTGATTAATCAATTACATAACCTTATAATTGGTCATATTGATTGAAGAATTTAGGAAATCTTTTCAATGGTATTATTTGATGAATTGGTTCATTTTCCCCCCTATGATTATATGTTGTGTTTGAAATTTATGATTAATTGATTTTCTTGAGGACAAAAAAATATTTAAGTGTGGGGGGGAATTGATAGGGTTTTGATTCATAATGATTTTTTGCTATTTTAATATAAATTCACCTATATTTTGTGATTTAATTTTAATATAAATTCACCTTTATTTTGTGATTTAATTTTAATATAAATTCACCCTTATTTTGTGATTTAATTTTTTAATTAGTGTTTGAATTTGTTTAATTTGTAGATTAATCCCAAATTAAAGAGAAAATCAGGAAAACTATGAAATTTGGAGCAAAATTAAGAGTAAAACGGTATGCCTAAATAGACCTGCATTTAAGACCTTGTTTTGTTGGGCTTTGATTTTTGGTTTTGGTTTTTGGTTTTTTTAAACACAGAAATCGAAAAAGAAAACACAATAATCAATACAAAAATATAACAACCACAACCTATAACTCAATTAAACATCTCCTAAGTCAGGAAAACCCACCTTTAAGGTAGTTCTAAGAACTGAACGATAGGGTATAACAACGCTATTTAGGACTATTTCAAGTGTTATTTAGGTACCTACCATGACATTTTTAGTTGGATCTGCTCCTCCCATTGACTGCAACTTGTGCAACTTGCAATAGACATATATAGTGACTTTTTAAAGAAAATTTCAAGGAAGAAGATATAGAAAACACATTTTTAGAGAAAAAATTCAGATCCTCTAAAGTTTTAGGGCTTATTTCTTGAGTTCTTCATTTTTCTAATAAGGTTTTTTAGATTTAAACTTTTTTTTTAGGATTGTAACAACTTGAACACGTGATTCAAATATTTAAACATGTTTATAACAAGAATTGGTGAATTCTTAACTTATTTTTACATTGAAATCCACTCCTTATTTACATATGTTTATGAATATGATGAATATATTATGTTTCTTGATGCAAATGATTGGCTAAATTGATGTTTTGCTAGGGAATGACTATTAAATGATCTAAATATGTTCCAACATGATTTGAGGCATGATTAAATGTTGTCTTTTATTTAAATGAAGTGCTTAAGGCTTATTCTAACTTGATAACTTAGAATAAAGTTAAGAAACAACTTTAGGATATAAGAAATCTACCTAAATTATTGGATAATTTGTTAAACAACTTGATTTAAATCATTGCATGAAAAAACCTTGATTTATCTTGAGGGTAATAATCTAAAAATTAGATTTTTTTAGATTAAGCTTCTTTATCTTTAAGCCTAATGCCTAAAATTGATGAATGGCCAAACTTCAATTTAGGTAATTAGAGGAAAGGAATTGTCTTAACTATAACATTGTCTTCAATTAGTGAAGTGACTCTAGGACAAGCCTCTCAATCATTAATTAATCCATTTAGATAATTGAAAATCAGTTCCTTACTCATTTAATCCATTAAGCAATCTTTAAATTCAATCTTAATCTTCTTTACATATCTTTAATGGTTTAATTAAATTTGGTAATTTTATTTAGTAATTTCATTTGAATTGCCCTCTCTAGATAATTGTAATCTAATTGACTCAGTAGTTGCATAGTTTAATCCCCATGGAATGATAATTCAAATCTTAAATATTCTACTGTATTACTTATGATTGGTATACTTACCAAAAAGTTAGTTTTGAAAAAGTTTGCTTCAATTAATTAATTTGATATTTAATTTGGATAATTTGGCCTAAATCATCAATTTATAATAATAAATCATCAACCAATAACAATAGACATGTCAAAACTAATGATGGAAAATTTCAGGGCAAAGTAGAGGAAAAAATTAGTAATTTGGCAGGTTAAAGGTAGAGTGTTTTACAAGTCAAAATCTTGATCATTATCATTCTAAATGTTATAATAACTTGTCTATCAACACGGAGAAAGAAGAAAATTCAATTTTTGCAAAACAAAAAGAAATAAAAACTTTATTGATAATAGTCCCAGATAAGTAAGACCCTCATGACTCATTTTTATAGTTTGTAGGTATAGGCTGCAGTAATCATATATGTGGTGATAGGTCATCTTTCTCTTCTTTAAATGAAGAATTTCATTCTATTATGAGTTTTAGCAATCATTTTATAATGAATAAAGTGAGAAAAGGTGATATTATTTATTGAACCAAGGGAGGTTCCAATTTTGGTTTTGATGATAACAAAACATGTTTGATTACTAATGATTTAAGTTGATGATGTTAATCTCAAAGATAGGCAAGTTGCAAGAATAATTTAATATGGAAAGCTTGGAGTTTGAAGGTCAAATTTGAAGATAATGGAAATTTAAATGATTTGGAATCTTCAAGACCATAGATAGGTTGTTTCAAATATATTTGTAAGTTTTACATAATGTTCAATTGATCTAAGGACTTAGTTTTGATCATGCATTGCATTTAAATATGTAAAGTTGCATATTCTTTCATTTCAAAGATCATTTCATGATTTTGAATTGGTTTATAAGTTTTGATCATTCATATAGTCCTAAGATGTGATCTAAAAGTTGTTTGAAGTTTTAATTATTGTTTGGAACTTGTATGAAAAGTTTTAGAGTTAGTTCTGAGTAATTTTCATGCTTTCTGGAAGCATAATGACGACCTGTTCATTTGATAAATGGCAGCCTATTCATCTGATAAATGGTGTCATTGATGAGCCTAGAAGGTGTCGTTATACCCCTGTATTCTAGTGTCTTCAACGTTCAATTGTTCTTCGAACAACGGCGCCGTTGATTAGCCCAAAGGGCACCGTTGAAAGCTCTGTCTCTAACGGTTAGTTTCTACTTTTGGGGTTTTATCTTTTATCTTCATTATAACGGCTTAAAAACCCCCTAAACACTCCTTGAGCATCTAGAAACTATATATATTCTTTAGAAATTAATTTTGACTCTCTAGACACTCCAAAAACTGATCAAACCTCCTGAATCACTGAAAGTCTCAAGCAGCCCACATTTTCATTGGACTTATTTTCAATCAATTTTTTGCTGTCAATTGTGTTTCTGGGTGTGCGAAATTGTGTCTAATATCTTTTTTGAGTGTTTAAGAGTTTTTTTGGATCTATCTTTTACATTTTAGAGAGGTTATTTCGTCATATTGAAGCTAAAGCTTGTACATATATCAAAACTCTTTGTTGAGATTGTTCTATCTTGAATCTAGATTTTAGGTGATAAAACCTGTTTCTAAAGTCTTGTTATTGGATTTTAAAGTTTGGTTAAGTCTCTAGATTGTGTTCAAACCTTCTTTCAAAATTTTTAGGCCTTTTTAAGTTATCATTGAGCTTGAACTTTCATATACTTCAAGATAGCTACTATTTTTACTGGTTTAAATTTGATTTCGATTTCAACTCACTTAATCTATTTCTTTGTGTTTGATATTATTGTTTTATGATTTCCTAAGTTCTTAGGAGTCAAAATAATCTTAGTTTCGAATTTTTGGTTGATTATTTATCATTTGTGTGCATTAGTTCATTCATACATAAAAAAATGTCCAGTTTTTTATATTCCTCATTGATTCATAATTTTCATCATATAAATCAGTTCTGGATGCATAAATTGATTATGGTTAGTTCACATAAGGTGTTAGGAGTGCTCTGGATTTTTTAGTTTGATTTTTAAGCATTTATATTTGTGTTTTGA
>JAOXYD010046991.1:0-13490 GCA_028565735.1 Pinacopodium congolense | reverse complement strand
TCGGAGTTTTAAAATTTACTCCACTTTATTACTTTTGCGATAGGTGCACTTGCCTAAAAAGTACGTTGGTTTCAAAGCAAAAATCATTTCGAAGGTCCGTCAAATTTTAAGTCACCTAACCAACGCCACACCACCCATGATTATAAGTACTTGAATAAAAATTATTTCTTCCTCAATTTGGTTGTGCTATCATGAAGTTTATCTACTTTATACTATTACTATCGATAAGAAAACAATCAAGCATCACACGACTCTTTTGCTTTCATAATTCACAATCATTCTACAATGCCCCTAGTAGGTTGGAAAAGGTGGCCTTTAGGGTATTTATCTATTTAGCTAGATTTTTTATCTCAACTTGCAATGCCATCAATAAATCTATGGTAATTAGTCCCTTTTAATCCTTGAAATTTGGTTGCTGCTTGCTTATCTCCATCGTCAACAAACAATTGTTTTTTTTAATTTCCTTTATTAAATCATGTGTAACAACCACTATTTTTTGCATCAATGAACCACTAGCTACTATTTTGATGATAACTCTTGCGGCTAGATTGACTCCATTATAGAAATTTTGTAATAAGAACTCGTTGGCCAAGTTATAATATGGACAACTTTGATAGTGCTTAAATCTCTAACATGCTTCATAAGAAACTCCCTCTTTGCTTTCCAGAAAATATGTAATCTCTTTATTGATCCATGTGATCTTTGTTAAGGGGAAGTACATAGATAGAAAAGCTTAAATCAATTTCTCCGACGTCGTCACATTCTCAGGGTTAAGAGAATTTAACCATGCCTTGACTCAATCTTTCAAATTAAACAGAAACAACTTTATCTTGGCTGCATACTCGGATAACCCATTATACCTAAATGTATCCCATATCTTTAGAAAATTTGCCAAATGAACACTAGGATCCTTACTTTCTAATCTATAAAATTGGACATTGATCTATAGCACGTTCAACAAGGCTGGTTTAATCCTAAAGTTATTACACTAAACTAAAGGTCATGTGATTCCCTGTTGATTGGAATCAAACCCTAACCCCATAAGGTCTATGAGTGTTCTTTGTTTCCCTTCTAGGTTCCCTTCTTTTTCCAATGATCTATCTATCATTTTTTGCCATCATGCTTTTCAAATCTCCCTTTCTTGCTTGGTGATGTCAAAAACTTATTTGTTTATAAGCTTCCTTGAACTATATAGTGTTCTTGTGCTTATGCATTTGCAATAACACAAGGAAAAGTATCAAAACCCTTAAATTGAAATAACTTAAATTATACTAGATAGTCAACCTACAAACCCTAGTAATGGAACCAAAAACCTGTTGCAAGCTATAAGGCAAGTATATGGGTCATATCCTTGTAGTATAATAAGTATCTTTCCTACAAGGACTGTTATTAGTCATCTAACAATTTTTACCACTATTTGTTTGAGGTACACAATTTAATGAATCAAAAACTTAGTTCACTATATAGTTAGTAAACTTGTAAATAACCAGTGATAATTACTTAGGAATTACTTTTATCCTTATTTTGTCTTCCCCTCACCTTATTGATTTAATGATATTAGATCCTAGATATATAATGACATTGATTATCCTCTCTCTCGATCTAACAAAATAATCCCAATTGAAATAGGTAAGAATTGAATTGTAACCTCTCAATCTCTTAAAACTCTTGCTAACTATCCAATTGGATTTGAAGTAACCTTACGGGTAACTAACAAAAAATTAAGATGTCTATTCAATTGCCCACTAATCTAATACTTATAGGTATATTATTGTACCAGCTCTTACTGTACAACATAAAATAAATATCTAATCTAAAATCTCGATTAAATTTTGAGAATAAAATAATAAATACCACAAAGTATTTATATTAAATTAAAAGATGATAGTCTTATAAAATAGTTCAAACATAATCAATCAAATAAATTTAGTAATCTATGACTTTGATCAAATAACAAATATCTAGATCCATCATATAAATACAAGAAAAGAAAAGACTTTCAGTTTGAATTTCTTCTCCTTCTTGTCCATATGCTGGAAAATCTATAGCTTGTGTTGATCTTGAAGTTTTAGTCTATGATCTAGTGTTTTTCTAGTTCAAATATCCCCTTTTGTGTTTTCCTTTTTCCTTAAATACCTTTTAACCTTTCTTGGATTGATCTTAGGGTTTTCCACTTTTTGTGTTCTAAAAATAGCCTCATATCATCAAAATCATTCAAATTCATCATCGTAGAATTTTCCTAGCAATGTATGATTGTGTAGGCACACCATTGTCCTAGAGAACTTAAATGCTACAGTTGTATAATCGTGCAAACAGTGTATGATTATAACAGAAGGTGCACAATTTCTAGTCACCAAAATTTCTCGATCGTGTAAAGAAGACTTCTCCGACTTCTTCTTCATCTTTCTCCTTGGAGTTCCTTATTTCAACTCAACATCAAAACACATTAAATATCTGCCCAAAAAAGATTAAATAATTTCCCTACATTATTATCATCACACAAAATTCCCAAAACACTAACAATAACATGAAAAAGCATAAATATAGGCCTTAAATATATAACTATCATCCCAAAAACTACTCATAACATACTTTACAACCTAGAAAATACACTCAATGAAAAACCTATCATTATACTTAAGATCAGGCATCGTTTTGAGCCTAAAAATCTTAGAACTAAAGAATATTTGTATAAAAATGACTTAAATACCCTAATAAACAAATTAAGGTATCCTTATAACCCTATGATTCATCCAAAACTAAAAAAAGGAGAAGAGGAAACATGGAAAAAGGGATAACAGAGTGGAAGAGAGAAGAATAAAAAATCGTGTGGGGAGTTATAAACCCTAACTAAGTGTTAAGTGGTGTCCTCTCTCCTCTAATACCTTGAACTTTTTTTTCTATATAAATCATTTACATAAATCTTTCACATTGATTTTACTCTTCGCAACTCTTGATCTAGTTTCTTTGTAATTAAAAAAATTCTTTTTCTGTCAATTATCTAGTTAGGTTTCTATTTTTGTTCCTAGTTAGGCTTTACATTTACCTTAGTTTCCTTCTTGTTCTTTCTATAACTTAGTAGGGATTAAAGGTTTGTAAAGAGCAGTCAAATCAAACTAGAGAGTGACGATCACATTGTAATCTAACAAATTCAATTGTCTCTTTCTTTCTTCTTTGTATTGAAACATTTTCTTTTCATTTATAAAGTATGTGCTCATTATTTAAATCTTTTTGTTTATTAATTACTATGTGTAATTAATTTTCCTTAGTTAGGATTAAGATAGTACATAGATTGATTATTGCCTTAATCATTTTATTCCATATGAAACTCTTTATTTATTTTAGTGCATAATTGTTTATCTAAAATTAACAATTTAAGATAGATTATTAGGTGATTAGGGAAATGATCTAACCTAATCACTGAAAAAATCAATAAAAACACAATTAAGATAATGAATGACCAAACCTTTACTCCTTGTGATGATTTCAAATTTGAAATGGTTTATAGTTTTGAATTTCTTATTAGACTAAATTCATTAAATTACCAAATAGTGAATTAGAATTAACAGAGATAAAGCTCTACCTTAACCATAGCTCTGTCTTACTTTAAAGAACATACTCTAGTTCTATCTACACAAAATCTCCCTAGCATAATTAATCTATTGAACTCCAGACCTTTACTAGATCTTAAGATTGAAAGAAACTCTAACTTATTGCTTATATTTAGATTAAATAGATGATGCTTTAGTTCAGTTTATTTTAGTTATTTAAGTTAGTTTATTATCTTAATTTAGAGTTATCTAGATAATCGAACACATATTGACTTTGTAATTATAGAGATATCTAGACTCAAAATCCATTGTATTTCTTGTTGATAGGGTATACTTACCTAGGGTTAGTCTTCAATTGGATTATAATCGTAATATGCCATATAATAGACGACAACATAAACCAAAAATTAGTGTTTGATGGTGAAATGAAAAGTCCTACTAGCTTACACTATTTTAATAATGATAGCAAGATAGTTAATATTAAAGTGACCTAATGCATATTTGGTCCATGTTTTAGTCATAAGGGATATAAGTCCTAGGTCAAAAAAGTTTTTTAAGGGAGAAAGTTTCCTAATATTTTTATTGTTGATTTACAATGGTGGATTCCATTACTAAGACACTACTTGGAATTCATCCTATTTCTATTACACATTATAGGATGGCTTCAAAGGAATTATAGAAACTGAAAAAACAAATAAAAAAGCTAATAAGAAGGAGGATTATCGTATGTTTTGTTTAAGACGAAGAAGGATGGAACCATGAAACTCTATATTAATTTTCGACAATTGAATAGAGTAATGGTGGAGAATAAGTACTCATTGGCAATAATTAATGATTTATTGTTTCAATTTAGTGTAGCTATAGTCTTTTGAAAATTTGACTCGAGGTTACGGTGTTAGCAATTATAAATGGCATAGTAAGATATATTGAATATTGATTTTTACACCTCGTATAGCCACTATGAGTTTCTGGTCATGCTATTTAGGTTAATAAATGCACCAATAGCATTTTTTCCATTAGAGAACAAAACTTTCTAGGAGTATCTAAACTAGGCTATGATTGTATCTATAGATGATATCTTAATGTACTCAAGGAGTAAGGAGGAGTTTGAACACCATTTAAGAATTTTACTCTAGATTTGAAAAGTAGTTGCATATTGTTAAGGGTTAAATTTATAGTATTTTTGGATGTTATTTGATGTTAATTTAACCCTATTTTAGTGTTTAAATGTTTAATTTATGTATTATTATATTTACTTTACAGGATGGAACTTAAATATGATGATTGGAGTAAAAAGATGGAAGTTTTGTCAAAATTCAATTGAAAAGTCAACCATAAATGGCCCCATAATAAGGTTATGTTGCTCATCAACGGCACCCTACCAAAGTTAGGTTAATGGACGAACATGATGCCGTTATTGATGAACAGGGTACCATTAATGGACGGTGGGGTGTTGTTAGTGAAACTGTAGCAGCTATTTTTGACCTAAATCTTCAACATTTGCAACTTGTCTTCTTCCTCCACTTACAACTGGTCAATACCTACATAAAGGGACCTCTCCCAGATGTTTTAGGCATCATTTTTAGGATCAAAACACCTTAGTATTCATATCAAAGTAGTCTTAAGTTTTTTTTTCATTTCTTTCTTTGTAATTTGAGTTTTTCAGGTTGTTTAGAGTTTTAGCAGTTGTAGTCACATAGTTCTAAGTTAGAATACCATCTAGGGATGTGATTTGGTTAATTCTAAACTCTTAATTTCATGTATTATTATTATTATGTTTAATTAATCAAAGTAATGTTGCTTAAGTAATATTTATCATATGCTTTGATTACTTATTTTGCTTAATGTTTAACTTCAATTAAGTTATCATGCTGAATGTGTTTATTGATTGTTAATTGTGATACTTTATGATTAATGCATGATTAGTAAATTAATATTTATTTATTGAATGCTTAATGCTTGTCCTAAATTGATCACTTAAGATATTGCCTTTAGATAATCTAGGATCTGACAGTCTCTACCTAGGTTATTAGAAAGGTCAATGAATAACGTTGATTAAATTAATGAACTAACCAAAGATTGGTTGATCATGAGGGTGGTAGTCTTCTATTAGGATAATTTAGGACTAGACTTCCTAAGCTTTAAGCCTGTTACCTAAGTCTGAGGCATAACCAAACCTAGGATAGGACCAATAAAGATAAGTTAGTGTCTTAACCATAGTGCTGAATTGAATTAGAGAAAACCCTAGATTAAGCATCACTTATCCATGAATTAAATGATCAACTACTAAAGCTTAACTAAATAATTTAGGAAAAGTAAGCTATGACTTTGTTACAATATATAGGAAATTTTCTAAGATTTTTAAATTAGCTTTTCGTTATTTATTTTCTTAAATCGTAAAGTTGAGTGTTGTCTAGATAAATGTAATCCGATTTACCTAGTACTTACAACCTATAAACCTCCTCGTGAGATCGATACTCAGATTCTTAAATATACTCCATTTTATTACTTTATTCAACCGGTACACTTGCTAAATGTTGGTCTCAAATTAAAATTTTAAATCACATACTAAGCTAAGAAAGTACGAGTTCTAAACTAGATAGGTATTATTTGTAAGGCATGTAGTATCTAAAAAAGGAGTGATGCTAGATCCCACAAAGGAGAAAGCAATCATATAGTGGGAGCTAAAACAAGAGTGTAATAGAGGTCAGAAATTTCTTAGTGCTAACTAAGTATTATAGGAGAATTTTAAGTGATTTTTTATGATAACAAATTCATTGACCAAATAACAACAAAAACGAGTGGCATATAAGTGTACCTTCCAATGACAGAGCGGTTAAACAAGAGGTTGATATATAAACCCATATTAATGTTACCATTAGATGGTGGAGGATTTTAGTTATAAACTAACACTCAAAGATTGTGTTTGGATTGTTCATTGATGCAAAACGAGAAAGCGATAGCTTATACCTAATGTCAATTAAAAGCTCACGAGATGAACTACCTCACTCATGATTTGGAGTTGGTAATAATTGTCCATGTAGTAAAGATTTTGTAGTCATTACCTACATGGGAAGGCCTTTCAGATTTTAATTGACCATAAGAGCATAAGGTATATTCGAACTCAAAGGGAGTTTATGAGGTCTAAACAAAGTAATATAAATCAATTTCTATTTTATACCAAATCTGAGCTAAGCGTATCTCACTGATAAGTAATATAAAACAGTAAGAACCAAATATCGTATCTAAGGAATTCCAACATGTAAGAAAATTAACTTAAACACTGGAAGATTACTCAGAAGATTAAGATTTGAATAAAATAAGCAAGCGAAACAAGAAAATATGCAAGATCAAAATTATGAACTAAATGAAACTATACTTAATCAAATGACAAAAGTTACCTAAGGAGTCGGATTTCAATTGGATTAGGCACTAAAAAATGGTAATGGTGGATTGGTTTAGGATTTACTTCACTTAAAGAAGTCAACCTAATGTTCATAGGAATTCCTTTCTCTTCTAAATCCAACTTACCTACTTGGTTCCTAGATAATTTGGAATAAATGGCATTAAACATAAGAAGCCTAAAGTTAAGTTTGTTAATCCTAAGTATCCTCACTCCATATCCTAAAGTTTTTCTACACTTAGTTTCAAGTGTGTCGCTTAATTGATTTTCTAAAAGTCAAACACCAATGGTTATGGTATTTAATCACCTGAGGCCTTAATCTAGGTCATCAAGCTAAATACGGCTAAATATGAAATCAATCAAGCAAAAATCAAAACCACAAAAATATGTCCTAATCCAATATCAATCCTAACCTTAACCAAAAGTACTTACTTACACATATTCATTAAGATAAAACAAGTCATGGTCATAACATGTATTTTTCTTTTGATTAATGCCACTTTCCTTGCTCCTTGCATAGCTTACGAAGTTGATTGGTTGTTTGGCTCCTTGCTTCACTTTGATTAGCATCATTCTAGCAACATATTCACATTACATGGCTGCATTTTTCCAGTAGGTTGTTCACGTCCATAGGCTGAATTTTTGGTTGGATTCAGGTGCTCCATTCATCCTAGCCTTCTCCATTCAATTGTGCTTCAAATTGCTGCTCATTTGATTGCAATTTGCATATGCATTATTGGCTATATAGAAGGCTAATGTGATGCTTCTTTGATGTCATATGCTACACCATTTAGATAACTTAGTGAAGGCTTCAATTGGGTGTCATTTAATCCATTTTTGTCTACACTTTAAATCCTCCTAGACACATTTGTGCCATATTTTAAAGCAATAATTTTTCTTGCTTTTTAAATAATATCAGTCAGTCCTAATAAGAGGAACCTTTAAACAATCTTTTTCAAGCTAAAGAGGAGCCTATACAATAATAACCAACCAACATAATTTAAAATGCCCTTTTGAACGTATAAATCACACCTTTTAATGGTGTTTCACTCAAAGCATAAAAACCAAACTTTTAAAACTCTTTTAAGGATGAAAAATACGAATGATAAAATTCTTGAAAGCTTAATAAAATTGAAAATTTTCAATTGAAAGAAAAAAATGGAACTAAAATTTGAAATATAAAGATTGAATGAGAAGAACAAAGAACATTTGAAAGCTTCTATGTTGACCACTTTGGAAGCTCAATGAATATCAGAAATGGCATTAAGATTAAACCAAATGCTATATAACTCTTACTTATAAAGTTTCGAAGCTCAAATGACCATTAGATACATTACTAGCTATTAGGGGAAGAAAAAGCCATTGAAAGCCGAAAGAAAAAAACCAACCATTTCACCTAAAAATATAACATAGGTTGACCTATCTCACGGACCAGACAACCAGTCTACACTAGTTGATCGATTGTCCCTTTAATAGTATATTGGTTGACTTATTAAGGTATTGATTGACTTATTCATCAGTAGAAACCATAATAAGTTCTACAATCACATAAAATCAATTTAAAACTCATTAAAAACAAATTCATTCATTTCTAATTCAATTCAAAAAAGTTACGAAACATCCATTTAGTGAATTTGAATACGAAGACATGATAACTAAGCTTAAAAAATTTTTATGCCTTGTTTTATAATAAGTTAAACACATTTTCAAGACTTTCATTTTAGTAACTTTCAAAACATTCTTTCATAAGAAAAATAACATAAAATTAGCCTCTATTATTGAAAGATTTCATTTTAAAAATTTTCATAGACCTTTCAAAACTTTAATCACATTAAACTTTTCCTAAACTCCATTAAAAACATTTTTGAGTTTCACATATTTAAACATACTCACATAACTTTAAAAAAACATAAATAATTTTTAAAAAACTTAGATACATCAAGAGGATTTTTTTTAAGAAGCAATTCACATAAATTTTTGTTTAACTCCAAGCCAATAAGACATTTTAAACCAATTCCTAATATGAAAATTCCATAAACAAAAATAACTAAACTTTAAGAACTCTTGACCAAAATCCTATATGCAAATGTTATGAAAGTAATCTTGCAAAACTGAGCCATTTTAAGCGTTGATAAAGATCAAGCAAGCTTATGAACCAAAAACACAATCTTCGCCTCTTTTTTTTCTTCTTATTAAAGCGTGCTAAGTACCAATCATTTTCCTCACTTGAAAATATCAATTTTTGGCTCCAACATAATTTTTTTCATAATTTTAAATTACATATGTTTATAATGTATGAAAACTAGAGTATTAGTATCAAAGATGTTTTTTCATTATCAAAACTAATGATTCGAACCTCTCTTAGTTCAACAAACCAGATTGCCCACCTTACAAATTCGGATGGATTTGGAAGATACGATTAGTAAGGCATAAACTCATCATTTATTTCTATGATAAATGATAGAGAGAATATAATAAAGGAAGAAGACAAATTGTTTAGTGAAAATGGATAGAGTTATAGTAAACGAGAGGCGAGTATGTGCTTGTTGTAGATGGGTTGCATTAGGAGATTTGAAGAAGGCTCATAGTGTACCATATGTGATACATCCTAATGCAATCAAAATTAATCAAAATTTGAGATCTCATTACTAGTGGCTAATGATGAAAAATGATATAGTAGAGTTTGTGGTGGAATGATTAACATGTCAATAGAATAAGAATAAACATAAGGCTCTATTTGAGAGCTTATAAATGAAAAACACAATCTTCACATTCTTCATCTTCTCGTTAATGCATGCTAAATAACAATCATTTTCCTTAATTCAAACACCAATTTTGGACTTCGACATAAATGCTTTCATAATTTGTAATTAACTATATTTTTAACACACCAAAACTAAAGTATTAGTATAAAATATGTTTTTTCATCAACAAAACTAATGATTGGAACCTCTCTTAGTTCAAAAAACTAGATTGCCCACCTTAGAAATTCGACTGGATTTGGAAGATAGGATTAGTAAGGCACAAACTCAACATTTATTTCTATTATAAATGATAGAGATAATATAATAAAGTAAGAAGACAAATTTTTTAGTGAAAATGGATAGAGTGGTAGTAAATGAGAGGCGAGTTTGTGCTTGTTATAGATAGGTTACGTGAGGAGATTTTGAAGAAGGCTCATAGTGTACCATATGCAATGTATCCTAATGCAATAAAAATTTATGAAAATTTGAGATCTAATTACTAGTGACTAATGGTGAAAATGATATAGCAAAGTTTGTCGTGGAATTATTAACTTGTGAATAGAATAAGGCTAAACATAGGGCTCTATTTGAGAACTTATAAACCAAAACACAATATTCATATTCTTCATCTTCTCATTAAAGCGTGCTAAATACCAATCACTTTCCTCACTTGAAACATCAATTTTGGACTTCAACATAAATTCTTTCATAATTTTCAATTACTTATATTTCTAACACTCCAAAACTAAAGTATTAGTATCAAAGATCTTTTGTCTTCATCAAAACTAATGATTGGAACATCTCTTAATTCAAAAAATTAGATTGTCCACCTTACAAATGTGAATTAGCTTGGGAGATAGGATTAGTAAAGCAAAAATTCGTATTCATTTCTATTACAGATGATAAAGATAATATAATAATGGAAGAAGACAAACTTTTTAGTGAATAAAAGGAGAGTATGTGTTTATTGTAGCTAGGTTGTGGGAGGAGATTATGAAGAAGGCTCATAGTGTACCATATGCGGTGTATTCTAATACGACAAAAATGAATCAAAACTTCAGATCTCATTACTAATGGCTAATGATGAAAAATGATGTAGTAGAGTTTGTGGTGGAATGTTTAACTTGTCAATCGAATAAGGCTAAACATTAAGCTTTATTTGACAAATTGAGGCCATTGGCACTATCTTTAGGGAAGTGGGAGATAATCACCATAGATAATGAAATAGATTTACCGAGGGCATGACATAAGAACAATTTTCTATTTAAATTATTGTGGATACATTAACCAAATCAACATATTTCTTATTGGTTTAGCAGACAAGTTCATTGGATAAATTGGAGAAGGTATATGCTGATAACATAGTGAGATCACTTGGGTTGCTAGTATCTATTATACCAAATAAGGATGGAATTTTTTAATTTATAATTCTAGATGGGTTTGCAATTAGACATGGACATGAAGTTGAAATTAAGTACAAATTTTCACCCTTAGATAGATAGGAAACTTGAGTACACTATTCAGACTTTGCAGGATGTGATTAATATTTTCCATTCATGGAATTTTCCTACAATAATAGTTATCATACCAGCATTGACATGAAATTATTCAATTTATTATATGGAAGATGGTGTGGAGATCTAGTCTATTATGGTTTTGAAGGTGCTAGGCTATTCGAAGTGTTGAACCAAGCTGTGGTTCCATCTTTTTTTTAAAGATGACAAAATGACTTTGCTAATTTGTTTCTGGAGTGTGATGGTTTTGGGATAGGCTTAATGGAAATGTTATATTGAATGGTGGAGCCTTTAAGTTAAAGGTGATGTTTGTAAGTTCAAGTTGAAAAATATAAAGATGACTGAAGATCAAGATAAAAGAGAAGTATTAAAGTTGAATTTAAAGATGTTTTCAAGAGTAGTGTTTTTGATAGATGGAGCATAAGTTTCATTGTAAGTCTTCTCTTAGTTTCATCATAGTATTTAAGGGCCTATTCCATGCATAATACATTCATGTTTAGTATGTTACATATAAGATGCATAATCAAGAAGTGTTACATATGATTAATGTGTGTGAAAAATCCTCTTAATATATGGATGAATACTTGTATATGATTATATGAATGAATATATGACTTGTGTTATAAGTCTTAGATGTTAAGTCATGTGAAATGAAACTGCGATAATGAAGTTCGAATAACATAATGAAATTGGTTAAACTATTAATGGATGAATTTGCGTAAGTTTAAGTTGAAATTGGTTCAAAATAAGTGTTAATGAAATTTTGGTAAA
This sequence comes from Pinacopodium congolense, assembly GCA_028565735.1. Classification (NCBI taxonomy): domain Eukaryota; kingdom Viridiplantae; phylum Streptophyta; class Magnoliopsida; order Malpighiales; family Erythroxylaceae; genus Pinacopodium; species Pinacopodium congolense. Next base: position 1,507 of record JAOXYD010046991.1, on the reverse strand, counting down.
CTAAGTAAACATGCTCATGTTAAGTTGTGTAATTGTGTTAAGAAATGTTTGGTAATGTTTGCATTAAGTTTTATTGGGCTTAGCATTAATATGGGTTGAGATTAAATTGAATTAGGCCAAAATGGGCTGAGGACTAGTCTATTATTTTCTTGGATTGGTCAACCTATATATATAACGATTGACCAATGAGTGGTTGACCAATATAAGAACTGGTTAACTGATTATAGCCTTATTTGCAATTCAACAGCCAAAATCTATATTGTTTAAATTATTGAATTTTTATAGTCTCTAATGGGTTTTAAGAGATTTTTGGCTATAAATAGAGTGTCTATATGTAATAATTTTATCCAAGAACATTATGAAACAATTCTTGAAAATATTTTTAGTATTGGAAGATTGTTTTGAGCAATTTATGTGAAGTTTTGTGTGTTTTTTTATATAAGATTTGTGAAATTTGTGTCAGTTATTTTTTCACTCATCTTTAAATGTGTGAGAGCCCAAAAAAAAAACATCTTGATGAGATAAGAATGACATTTTAAAAGTTGTTTTAAGAAGAGTGAAATTGAGAAAAAGAAAAGCTTTATATTGTTGTAAGGTTATCCTAAAGCCTTAGGAAACGGAAAGTTGTAATGTTATTCTTTAGCCTTTGAAAAAGAAGAGAGACAAGTTATCCCCGAGCCTCAAAAAGCGATTGCAAAAGGTTATCTTTAAGCCTTGAAAAAAGACTTATAAACTAATGTTGTACTTTTTTTGTTATAGCGAAAATCTCAATAAGATTTAAGGGTTGGATGTAGGAGAAAGTGGATATCTCTGAACCAAAATAGTTATTTTCTCTTTCATTCTACTGTATTTATTTACAAGTTGTTTTTATTGTTGTTATTATTTGAAATATTATTTGTCTAGCTTTCTCCTAATCATTCATTTAATTTGATGAATTAGTTAGCTTCCGCATAATTTAATAATTTTGTGAAACTTTCACTTGATCATTTATTTAATTCAATGAATTAGCTAGCTTTAGCATAATTTAATAACTTTACGAACTTCAGTCATATAACCTAGAAGAAAATTTTAAAGTCTTCAATTCCCTCCCCCACCCCCCAGGTGCTAATAAGACTAACAATTGATATCAGAACATAGGTTTCACATTAGAATAATTCAGTGAATTAGTAAGTAAAGATAGATAATACTTTTAGGAGGTTAAATATATGTACCGCCTTTATTTCACGGAGACAACTTTTTAGTTTGGAAAAAGAGAATTAAATGATTCATAACGAGTAAGATTTTGGATTTATAGAACATAGTTATAAAAAGTAACTAAATCCCTACGAAATTAGTAAATGAAAAATTAGTTCCTAAGGTAGAGAAAGAATCGAATGGAAAGGATATGGAATTGTTGCGTTGGTTAGGTGACTTTAAAAATGACAGGCGATTTGAAATAATTTTACTTAAAACCAACGGACTTTTAAGGTAAGTGCACCTATCGTAAAAGTAATAAAGCGGAGTATTA